>CM021109.1:608799552-608950131 GCA_007115665.2 Sequoiadendron giganteum | reverse complement strand
CCTTCTCTCTATCTCACTATTATCTTTATCCCTACCTCTCACTCCCTCCTCTCTAAATCACCATTCTCTCTCTCCCACTTTCCATCCTTCCCTCACTCCCTCCTCTCTAAATCACCATCTCTCTCTATCCCACTTTCCCTCCTTCCCTCTCTCTATCTCACCTATCCCTTTCTACCTCTCCCTCCCTCTAACCTCCCTCTCTCTCTTTATCTCTTTCTCATTCTCTCCTTACCTCTCTACTCTCTATCTCACCACTCTCCCTCCTATCCCTCCCCCTCTCCTTCTCTCTCTACTTTCTTTCTCTCTCTCCCCCTTCCTCTCTCCCCTCATTTTCTCTCATCTCACTCTCTCTCCCTCTCACACACACTCACCTCTAGCTCCTCCTTTCCTCTCCCCCCATCCATCCACTCTCTACTTCCCTTTATCTATCATATCTCTCCACATTTACTTCCCACTCTATTCATCTTTATCTCCCCTCTCCCTCTCTTTACTCACCTCTCCCTCCATCACTCTATATCTCAACCATGTCTCCTCCCTACCTCTTTCCCTCTCTACTCTCTATCTCTCCTCTCCCTCCCTCTACCTCTCTATCTACCCCTTCCCTCCTACTCTCATTCTCTCTCTCTCTCACACACACTCACCTCTATCTCCTCCCTCCCCTCTCTACTTATCTCTATCTCTCCTCTCTCTACGTCTCCTTCCCTCTCTATCTATATTTGTCTCCCCTCCCCCTCTCTTTACCTACCTCTCCCTTCATCACTTTGTATCTCACCTATGTCTCCCTCCCTACCTCTTTCTGTCTATACTCTCTATCTCTCCTCTCCCTCCCTATACATGTATCTCTCTCTTCCTCCCTCCCACCCACCTTCCCTCTCTACTTATCTCTATCTAATATATCCATCTATACCTCTTTCTCTCTCTCTACATCCCCTCTTACCTCTCTCAATTTCTCCACCTTCCTCCTTCCCTCTCTACTTATCTCCCTATCACATCTCTCTATCACCTCTCTCCCTCTCCCTCCTTCCCTCCCTCTCTCTCTCCTTCCTTCAATACTCTCTCTATCTTAATTCTCTCTCCCTATCTCTCCCCATCTCCCTCCCCTCTCTCTCTCTCTCCTCCTCCCTCTCTCCCCTTCCTTCACTACTCTCTCTATCTCACCTCTCTCTCCCTCTCTCTCCCCCTCTCCCTCCTGTTCTCTCACTCTCTCCTCCCCTCTCTCTCCCTCCCTCCCTCCCCCTCTTTGTCTCTCACTCTCCTTCCCTCTCTACTTCTCTCTATCTCACCTCTCTCTCCTCCTCCATCCCTTCTTCTATGTCTAATTTTCTCTTTCCATCCCTATCTCTCCATCTCTATCTATGTCTTTTTCTCTCTCTTCCTTCCTCCCCCTACCTTCCCTCTTTAATTCTCTCTATCTAACCTATCCCTCTATACCTCTTTATCCCTCCCTCCCTCCCTCCTCCCATCTTTACTTCTCTCTATCACATCTCTCTTTCATATCTCTCTCTCCTTCCCTATCTACTCTCTTTATCTCACCTCTCTCTCTCTCCCTAACTCTCCATCCATCCCTTCTCTCTATCTCCCTCCCCCTCTTTCTCTCTCAATCTCTCCCTCTCTCTCCCCTCTTTCTCTCTCATTTCCTCTCTAATTCTCTTTATCTCACCATTTTCTCTCTCCCTCCCCACTCTCTCTCTTCCCTCCACCCTCTCTCTCCCTCTTTACATATCTACTTATTTGTATCACATATCTCTATCACCTTTATCTCTCTCACTTCTCCCTCCTCTCTTTATCCTTCCCTCTCTACTCTCTCTCTATATCAACTCTCTACATATCTATCCATTCCCTCCCTCCCTCCTCTCTCTCTAAATCTCTCCCCCTTCTTTATCTCTTACTCTCTCCTTCTCTCTCTACTTATCTTTATCTCGCCATTCTCTCTCTATATGTCCCTCTCTCCCCTCCACTTCTCTTTATCATATCTCTCTATCACCTCTATCTCTCTCTCACTTCTCCCTCCTCCTCTCTTTCTCTCTCTTTCCCTCCCTAATCTCTCTATTTCACCTCTATCTCACCGTCTTTCTATTTCAATCTCTCTCCATCTCTCTCCTCTTTCTCTCTCACTCTCTCCTTCTCTATCTCTCCCTCCCTCCTTCCCTCTTTATGTAAATCTCCCCACCTTTCTCCACTTTTTGTATCACATCGTGCACATCGAATAGAGAGACAAATAAAGAGACAAAGAGAGAGAGGAGGGAGGGTGGGACCAAGAGAAAGGTGAGGGAGGGAGAGGTAAAGAGGTATAGGTGGGATACAAAGGTAGGTAGAGAGAGGGAGAGAGGAGATATATGTTGAGAGGTAGGTAGAGAGATGGAGAGGGAAGAAGAGAGGGAGGGAGTGGTAGGGAGGGAGAGAGAGAGGTGAGATAGAGAGAGAGAGAGAGAGAGAGAGAGAGAGAGAGAGAGAGGGAGGGAGAGGTAAAGAGGGATAGTTGAGAAGATTTTAGAGAGGGAGAGATAGCTAGATGTTTGAAATAGAGAGTAGAGAGTAGAGAGAGGGAGAGGAGAGGAGAGAAAGTGGGTTGGTAGAGTGGGAGAGGAGAGAGAGGTGAGATAGAGAGGAGGGAAGGAGGGATAGGTAGGTAGAGAGATGTGAGATAGAGAGAAAGATAGTAGAGAGGGAAGGGGGAGAGAGAGGGAGAGAGGTGAGATAGAGAGAGGAGGGAGGGAGGGATAGGTAGGGATATAGAGGTGAGATAGAGAGGAGGGAGGGATGGAAAGGTAGGGAGAGAGGTGAGATAGAGAGAAAGAGAGTAGAGAGAGAAGGGGAGAGAGAAGTGATGGAGAGAAGTAGAGAGGTAAGGTGGAAGGTAGATAGATTGAGAGAGGGAAGGAGGAAGGGATGGAGAGAGAAAGAGGTATATAGGGATAGGTTAGATGGAGAGAAGTAGAGAGCAAAGGTTGGTGGAAGAGAGAGAGATAGGATGGGAGAGAGGGGAGGAAGGGAGAGGTAAAGAGGGATAGTTGAGATAAATAGGAGAGAGAAAAGTAGGTAGAGAGAGGATGAGGATATATAGAAAGAGGGAAGGAGAGATGGAGGGAGAGGTAGGGATAAAGGGAGAGATAGTGATGGAGAGAGAAAGGTGAGAGACATAGTGATAGAGAGAGGTAGGTAGAGAGAGGTAGTTTTTTTCCCCCTATCCCTCTCTTTACCTATCTCTCCCTTCATCACTATGTATCTCACCTATGTCTTCCTCCCTACCTATTTCTCTTTCTACTCTCTATCTCTCTTCTCCCCCACTCTACCTATATTTCTTTGTCTCTCTCTCTTCCTCCCTCCCTCCCATCTTCCCTCTCTACCTATATTTAATCTATTCATATATACCTCTTTCTCTCTCCCTCCATCCCTTCTTACCTCTCTCAATATATCCACCTTCCTTCTTCCCTCTCTACTTATCTCTTTGTCACATCTCTCTATCACCTCTCTCTCCCTCCCTCCCTCTCCCTCTCTCTCCCTCTCCCCTTCCCTCTCTACTCTCTCTATCTCACCTCCCTCTCCCTCTCTCTATCTCTCCCCCTCTCTCTCTCCCCTCTCTCTCCCCCTCCCTCCCCCTCTTTCTCTCTCACTCTCTCCTTCCCTCTATAATTCTCTCTACATATCTCTATATATCTCTACTTCTCTCTATCTCACCTCTCCCCCCCCCTCCATCCATTCTTCCATGTCTAATTTTATTTATCTCCCCTTCTCTCTATCTCACCTCTCTCTCCCCCTCCATCCTTCTTCCATGTCTAATTTTATTTATCTCCCCTTCTCTCTATCTATCTCTATCTTTGTCTTTGTCTCTCTTCCTTCCTCCCACCCACATTCACTCTCTATTTCTCTGTATCTAACCTATCCCTCTATACCTCTTTCTCCCTCCCTCCTCTCTCTACTCTCTATCACATATCTCTATCACCTCTCTCTCTCACTTCTCCCTTCCTTTCTCTCTCTCTCCTTCCCTATCCATTCTCTTTATCTCACATCTTTCTCGCCTTACCTCCCCCTCCCTCCCTTCTCTTTCTCCCTCCCCCTCTTTCTTTCTCATTCTCTTCCTCTCACTCTCCCCTCTTTCTCTCTCCCCTTTCCTCCCTACTTATATTTATCTCATTATTCTATCTCTCCCTCCCAACTCTCTCTCCTCCCTCCCTCCTCTCCCCCCCTATACCTCTCTACTTATCTCTATCACCTCTATCTCTCTCACTTCTCCCTCCTCTCTCTCCTTCCCTCTCTACTCTATCTCAACTCTCTACATATATATCCCTACCTCTCCTTCCCTCCACTCTCTTTCTCTCTCAATCTCTCTCCCATCTTTCTCTCTCACTCTTTCCTTCCCTCTCTCCTCTTTATCTTGTCATTCTCTCTCTATCTCTCCCTCTATCCCCTCCAATTCTATTTATCACATCTCTCTATCACCTCTATCTCTCCCACTTCTCCCTCCATACCTCTATGTCTCTAATCTCTCTATCTCACCTCTCTGGAGGGTGTGAGAGGTAAAGAGGGATAGTTGAGATAGATTTTAGGGAGGGAGAGATATATAGAGAGAGGGTTGAGATAGAGAGTAGAGAGAGGGGGTATTTAGAGAGGGAGAGGAGAGAGATGTGAGATAGAGAGGAGGGAAGGAGGGATAGGTAGGGAGAGAGAGGTGATAGAGATATGTGATATAGAGAATTAAAGAGGGAAGAAGGTAGAGAGACTAAGAGAGAGAAGGAGGGAGGGGGAGAAAGAAAGACTTATAGAGGGATAGGTGGGTAGAGATAAGTAGAGAGGGAAGGAGAGAGAGAGAAATGAGAGAGAAACATAGAGAGGTAGGTAGAGAGAGGGAGGGTGAGATAAATAGAAGTACAGAGGGAAGGAGAGAGAGAGGAAGAGGTAGGGACAAAGAGAGAGAGAGGTGAGAGAGAGAGAGGTGATAGAGAGATAAGTAGAGAGGGAAGAAGGTGAAGAGATTGAGAGAGTGATGGAGGGGGGAGGGAGAAAGAAAGATTTATAGAGGGATATGTAGGTAGAGAGAAGTAGAGAGAAGAGGTTGGTGGAAGAGAGAGAGGGTGGGAGAAAGAGAGGGAAGGAGGGAGGGAGGGAGGGAGGGAGGGAGAGAGAAAGAGGTATATAAGGGTAGGTTAGATAGAGAGAAGTAGAGAGATGAGGTTAGTGGAAGAGAGAGAGGAGGGAGGGAGAGGTAAAGAGGGATAATTGAGATAAATAGAAGGAGAGAGACATGTAGGTAGACAGATAGAAAGAGGGGGAGGGAGAGAGAGGGAGTAATAGAGATGTATGAAGATAGAGTTGAGATAGAGAGAGATTAGAGAGGGAAGGAGAGAGGGGGGGAGAATTGAGAGAGTAGACAGAGAAGGAGGAAGGTGGAGAGATTGAGAGAGGGAAGGATGGAGAGGGAGAGAGAGAGAATGAGATATAGAGGGATAGGTAGGTAGAGAGAAGTAGAGAGGGAAGGAGAGATGGAAGGAGAGGTAGGGATGGAGAGAGAGAGGTAGGTAGAGAGAGGGAGGGAGATATAGAGAAGTAGAGAGGGGAGGAGAGATGGATGGATAGGTAGGGATAGATGGAGAGATAAGGATTTAGAGAGAGAGGTGAGAGAGAACAATAGAGAGAGAGTTAGGTAAGGAGAGGGAGGGGGAGATAGAGAGAAGTAGAGAGGGGAGGAGAGAGGGAAGAAGAGGTAGGGAGGGAGGGAGAGAGAGGTGAGATAGAGATAGATGAGGGAGGGAGGGATATTTAGGGAGAGAGATGTGAGATAGAGAGAAAGAAAGTAGAGAGGCAAGGGGGGGAGAGAGAGGTGATAGAGAGAAGTAGAGACGTAAGGAGGAAGGTAGAGAGATTGAGAGAGGGAAAGAGAGAGGGAGAGAGAAAGAGGTATATAGGGGTAAGTTAGATAGAGATATGTAGAGAGTGAAGTTTGGTGGAAGGAAGAGAGAGAGGAGAGAGGGATAGGTAAAGATGGATAATTGAGATAGATAGAAGTGAAAGGAAAAACAACAGTGCATAAACACTTTCCTAACACTAAAACCATAGAGGAGACGTGCAAAGACCAATTTTAAAACATTAAAACACTTAAGATGAACACATGTAGGGTAACAAGAGTAACATAAATAAAAAGATTTCAGAGATAACACTAGATTTACGTGGAAAAACCCTTTCGGGAAAAAACCCAACACACCAAGAGAAAGACACTTTGTATTATAGTAAGCAAAAGATTACGTACGAAGTTATAGTCCTCACTCTCTGATAGTTAGCTCATAGTAGCACTTGAGTTTTCATGCACTCACTGTTACAATTCTCTTACGACATACAACAAAAATGCAAAAAAAACCTTCAACCCTTTTCACAGTATTCTCCTTATTCTAATTAATCTTTTTTTTTTTCACATCAAGACCGACCATTACAAGTATCCATCCAATGACCAATTAGGGTGCATTAATTTCAGTTCATCACTGACACGCCAAATCAATCTTGGATCAGATCCACCTACAATCCTACATCGAGCCACCCCTGCAATAAATTCATTGCAGAGAAAATACTAAAATTGGGCTCTGCCTACTGCCAAAAAACTGATCTCATATCATTGCATGATAAATCGCTTTTCACCAAACCAGCTTCCGACAATAAATTTTGTTTTGCAACAATGGTGCAAAAACAATCGATGAGTAATCACCACATGTCGCACTGCTATTCGTTCCGCCACTTGACCGGGCAGTGATCGGTCAACTGTCATCGGGCTCCGAAAAGCTTTGCCATCGCTAACTATTTTATCACATTTTGGTCTAGCAAAATCTATTATCACCAAAACACCGACCGCCAGCTCTATCGGGTCCCACACACCACACGTCCACCATTGATGGAGGTTCCGGGGCATCCAGGAGAGAATCTTTGAGATTCTCATGAGCCCGCCCAGAATGAGCTTTCGAGGCTGCCACATGCCCACCGCTTGTGCTCTCTATTTGGCTTACGTGGAAGCCGCTGGAGCTCCTTCAGGGAATATCTAGCGGCATCCACTAGATTCCCTAGGGAACTCCCAAGGTGCAGGCAAGTGTCCACAACTCGTACTCTTTGCTTGGCTTATGTGGAAGTTGTTGGAGCTCCTTCGGGGAATCTCTAGTGGCATCCGCTAGATTCCCAAAGGAACTCTCGAGGTGCAGACAAGTGTCCATATCCGGACAACCCTTTGCATAAAGCAGCTTGGGGCCCACCTTCTCTTTGCTTTGCGCACCACTTTGACAGGCCACCATGCATCATGTGCACAGGAAATTTTGCTCGACAAAAAATGTTAACAATGGTACTTGCCTTTGGATGCCACAGAAAATAGCCAGCACCGTCGGATGAAGCAGATAGCAACCGTTGATGCAAAACATTGGTACATTGGTGAGGCATAACATTGCCTCCCACCGATAAAGCCAAAGCCATCAAACATTTCGCCAACACTCGCTCGTCGGCCCATCGTTGTGACAACCCTCAGAGTCTCGCCGATTAGACTGAGTCTCGATGACCAAAGGGTCAAGCCCACAAAATGAGAACTCTACAGTAAAGCAATAAGGCATAAATTCTCCAAGCCTTTCTTTGAGGTCCAAGCCAGTAAGTTGAGGCATATTTTCCAACAATCTCCCACTTGACGAAGACTTACAGGCTTCCTCTAGACTTCAAATTTATTGACGATCATGGGCCCCAAGGCCCATCGAACTTGCACACCATCTGAACTTGTCTATGCTCACTGGCTTTGTCAATGCATCATCAACATTCTTCAGAGTATCCACCTTCTCTAAAGAAACCTTTCCATCCTCCACCATATCTCTCACGAAGTGATACTGCACATCGATATGCTTCGTCCTGGCACGGAAAGTTGGATTTTTTGCCAAACAAATGGCACTCTGACTGTCGCAAAAAATAGTGATCTGCCCTGCATCAAAACCAATATCAGAGCATAAGCAGCTAAGCCAAACAACTTCTTTGTAGGCATGATTCGCTGCCATGTATTCTGCCTCTGTCGTGGACAAAGCGACTACAACCTGTCGCTTGCTCATCCAACTGATTGCACCACCATTTAACATGAAAGTATATCCGCTGGTGGATCTTCTTCTATCAATGTCCCCTTCCCAATCAGAGTCCACATATCCACGAATGCTGAGAGTTCTCTGTGATCCAACCAAATTTCCATGGTAACACAAAGCACATTCTGAGGTACCTCTCAGATATCTAAACACTCTCTTTACAACATCCCAATGCATCTTTCCTGGATTTTCCATAAATCGACTGAGTACTCCCACTACTTGGGCAATGTCTGACCTTGTATAGACCATCACATACATTAAACTGCCAACAACACTCGCATAAGGCACCCTGGTCATGTTCTCCAACTCAGTAGATGATTTTGGACAGTCTTCACAGATAGTTTTGTTCCCTGCAAGACTGGAACAACTAGCTGCTTGCAATCACTCATATAAAATCTCTCTAGAATAGTGTTGATGTACTTACTCTAGATGACCCAAAGCTTTCTGCTCGTTCTATCCTTGGTTATCTCCATCCCCAGAATATACCTTGCTGCACCCAGATCTTTCATTTCAAACTTTGCAGATAACTGAGACTTAAGATTAGAAATCATAGTCTTACTATTTCCTATGAACAACATATCATCTATGTACAAGGTAATAATAAGCACACGATCATTTTCAGATTTGTAATACACACAATGATCAGATTTTGATCTCACAAATCCCATGGACAACACAAAAGTGTCAAACTTCTAGTACCACATTCTAGGAGACTGCTTCAAACCATACAAAGATTTATTTAAGTTTTAGACTAGGCTCTCTTTACCTTTTTCAATAAAGTGCTCAGGCTGGGACATGCAAATTTCTTCTTCTAGCTCTCCATGGAGAAACGTTGTTTTCACATCCATCTGCTCGATCTCTAAGTCATACGTGGCTGCAAGTGACAACATAAATCTGATAGATATTAGCTTAGCTACAGGGGAAAAAAATTCTCCATAATTAATTCCCTCTACTTGGGAATACCCCTTTGCAACCAACCTTTTTTCATACTTCTCAGCATTGCCCTCAAGACCAGTCTTCTTCTTAAATACCCATTTACAACCAACAAACTTTCTTCCTTCAGGCAAAGGTACCAAAGCCCAAGTTTCATTCTTTTCCAATGATTCCATTTCTTCATTCATGGCTTCCAACCAGGAATTTGCATTGGGCATATTAATTGCCTCTTTAACAGTCCTAGGCTCCTCAGTGCTAGTAATTAAAGCATAGGCACAGTTCAAATCCAAAATGGAGAAACCATACCTATCAGGTTGTTGTTTTTGACGTGTAGACTTTCTCACTGGCTGAGGTTGTGGTTCTTCATCTTTAGAACTCTCAGAGCTACTAGAGCTCTCCTTAGTTTCAGGTACACCATGTAGCTCTCCCTTTTTTGGAGTTTGGGGAATCTCAACCGCATCATTCTTCTTTTGTCTCTGATATGTCTCTAGCTTTGGATCAGTTTCTAAAGGTTTCAGCTCATGAAATATTACACTTCTGTTGTACAAAAAATTCTCATTGACGGGGTTCCAAAGCTTGTATCCCTTCACACCAACGCCATAGCCGATGAAGATACATTTAATAGCCTTGTTCTCCATCTTATATATTTTCTCATTTGGCACATATGCATATGCCTCACAGCCAAATACATGAACATGTCTCAAAGAGGGCTTCTTACCAGACCACGCTTCCAAAGGTGTCTTATCAACAAGAGCAGAGCAAGGAGAACGATTTACCAAGTAACATGTTGTAGCCACGACCTCAGCCCAAAACTTCTACTCCAGACCAACACTGCTCAACATACTCCTTGCCTTTTCCATCAACGTCCTGTTTAACCTTTCAACAACTCCATTCTGTTGTGAAGTATAAGGTGTAGTTTTATGCCTTTTAATCCCATGGTCTTTACAATATCTATTGAGATATGTAAAAAAAAATTGACCGCCATTATCCATCCTCAAACATTTTATTTTCCTTCTAGTTTGATTCTCTACCAAGTTTTTAAACTCTTTAAAACGATCGAACACTTCTGATTTACTTTTAAGAAAGTATATAAATGCCCTTGTCAAAAAGTCATCAATAAAAGAAACATAATATCTAGACTTCGATAATGAAGGAACATTCACTGGACCAAACACATCAGAATGAACATAGTCCAGTACACGAGAAGATTTATGAGAACTCGAGGAAAAAGAAACACGTTGTTACTTTCCATAAATGCAGTGTTCACAGAAATCGAACTCAAGATTACAATCTACAAGTCCTTCTACAAGATTTTTATTCTTCAAGGTTTTCAAACCTTTCTCACCTATGTGACCGAGTCTATGATGCCCTAACATGGTATTCTCTACTGGGAGTTTCACCTCCATCACATTGGCAGCCAGAGAAGCACCTTCATCTTTCTCTATAGGAACAACTTTGCTTGACTTTACAGAGGTGCTATTGCATTGAACATGACATGCATCCAGCTTGTACAGAGTGCTAGTACGTACACCCTTAGCTAGCACCATTGCACCTCTAGCCATCTTACATCCTTTACTCGAGAAAGAAACTTCTACACCATCATCATTCAACTTACTGACATAAAGTAAGTTATGAGCCAAACCTAGTATGTGCAGTACGCCACTAATCCCTTTGATTCTACTGTCAGAGAACTATATTTTGACTCTTCCACGACCAACGATCTCCAATGTTGAATCACTCTCTAGGTACACCTTTCCACCATCATACTTATCGTACTTAGTGAACCATTCTCTATGAGACGTCATATGAAAAGATGCACTTGAGTCAACCAACCAGACATCATCTGATACCTGAGTTGCCAAAGTTGCAATGAAGGAATCTACATCACTCTGAGAAGAGTCATTGTCTGAAGAGTTACTCTTCTTCTTCTTCTTCTTCTTCTCCTTACAATCCTTTCAAATATGACCAGACTGCCCACAATTCTAGCATTTCACCTTGAAATTTTTACCAGGAGACTTTGATCTCCCTACAGATTTAGATTTGGAATTCTTGTCCTTCTTCTTGCCTTTCTACTTCGATCTACCTCAAACAACAAGGCCTTTTTGGCCATCTCTGAAGACTTCCTCCTTATATCTTTAGACAACAGCGAAGCAACCACATCTTCCATCTTGAAAGTAGCAGTCGTACTTCCAATAGCCATCACTAGATGATCTAATAGGGTAGGGTTGGATGGAACAATCACCGTTCCATGCTCTGGATCTTGCTTGGGAAGACCCCTATGGTGTCACACTCCACCACCTTAACCTATAGGACCTATTGCTTGATTAGGTTCCCTTGGTTCACCTTGCCAACCCAGCTATCAAGACAAATCCTACCAACCAAGCCAACCTTGGTGCAATGCTTAAACTCTTCCTTAACCCTTAATCTACCCTAAAGGCTAACATACTACAAGAACTAAAACTCAGCTTTGTAGGGGTGTAGAGATGTTTCCAATAGCTTCAAACTATCCTCCTAGGGTTCTTGAAAGTTCACCAAACTCCATTTACCAGTCGCTTCCACCAAACCCCCATTTAGGGTTAAAAAGGCTACTAGCCCATGAACCCCAATTAGGTCTCCATCTCCGAGAGATCAGGCCTGTTCTTCTAAGTTCTCCAAAGCACCACCAATATTTCTTTGAGGTTCTTATTGCCTATGCCCACCTGTCAAATATTTTTGGAATCTTAAGTCTCCTATGTCCGTACAATTCCTCAAACTGGAAATGAGCAAGAACTTAGGTTATTTTAGATCTTTTCTGTCTTCTTTGTAGACTGGTAATAATTCCTCTCACCAAAAGGGTTGATGGAGCTTCTTCCTTCTTTCTAAGCCTTGGCAAGGCATACTCCTACCCTCTCCACATCGTGATTTTCCAGGAGATGGACACCCCTACAAGTCAAGTGCTCTGCACTTCTTGTCTTTCCTAGCCGGGCACTGTCAGGCTCACATAGGAGAAGACTCCCACTATGATATCCTGAATCCTAACCACTCCTAACCCTATCCTATTTACAGACATGGAGCCTAGTCACAATTCCCAAAGGCCTGTACACTAGGTACAATGGGAATGTGAACTAAACCTCCATTCTTCACAGACTGTCTATCAGAACAACAACTGCAAGAAACAAACTAACTACAAAGCAATGCTTGGAAATTAAACACTCTAATTAAATAATGCCACACAAAGCTTCAAATACCACTACACTACATTAAACATCAACTCACAGTGCCATGATCACTCCTGAACACACCAATTCAAAACAAAAACTCAGAAAATTACACAACCTTATCACTGTCTTCACTTGTATTCATGAATTTTTAATAATGCAAAAGCTTTCAACCTTACTTCCGGGTCGAGGCACACCCTTTATAGGTCAAAAAAAGTAGTTATGCCTTCCCTTGGTCGGACATGTCAGTTACATTGTGGAAAAGTTGCAAAATGCACCATTTTGCAACTTTTGCCAATTTCTAGTAAAATGATTTTCTAAACTCATTAGTAAAATGAGTTTCTAAACTCATCCACCCCTTCCACTCCTTAACCTACTGATCACTAGTAATCACTCCTGATCAAGACATATTCCTAAGCCTCTAACTCTATCTCAATGGTCAACATGACCTTCATGGTAACACATCAAAAACAAAAATTCATCCTAGACTTCCTAATTGCCTAGTGTTTCCTAGGTGCTCCTGCACCATGATCCCAAGTGTCAGGTAACGAACATAATAGGAGCATGCAAAAATCCTCCTCCTCAATCTTTACACCCACATACACCAACTGATCAACACTCATATTAAATGAGTTCAGATGGTCTGCAACAAATGCACCTTCTTCCATCTTCAAGGAGTACAACTTCTTCCTCAAGAATAACTTATTTACCAGAGACTTTCCCTGATAAATATCGCCAAGCTTCTTCCATAAAAAAGTTGTAGACTTCTCCTCATGGACATTCAGGAGTACAGAATCCATCAGACAAATTCTTATCAGACCTCTCGCTTTCCTATCTGCGAGGTCCCAATCTTCTTGTTTCATACTTTGTGGCATAGTTCCAGACACTGCTGCCCAGAGGTCTCTATCCACTAACAGGTCTTCCACTTTGTGTTTCCACAACTCAAAGTTGTCGCCATTGAATTTATCAATATCAACTCTTCCTTATGTACTTGCCATCTTAGACAGAACTTGGTCCTAACTTTGCAAGACTCCCACTGGAATAGTATTAGCACAAAAAACTAGCCTTACTAACAAGAATAACACAACTGGCTAGGCTCTGATACCACTTGAAAGTAAAAACAACAGTGCGGAAACACTTTCCTAACGCTATAACTACAGAGGAGACATGCAAAGACCAGTTTTAAAACATTAAAACACTTAAGATTAACACATGCAGGGTAACAAGAGTAACAAAAATAAAAAAGATTTAAGAGATAACACCAGATTTACGTGGGAAAACCCTTTCGGGAAAAACCTACCACACAAGGAGAAAGACACTTTGTATTACAGTAAGCAAAATATTGCATACAAAGTTACAGTCCTCACTCTTTGATAGTTAGCTCACAACAACACTTGATTTTTCATGCACTCACTGTTACAATGCTCTTATGACATACAACAAAAATGCAAAAAAAAACCTTCGACCCTTTTCACAGTATTCTCCTTATTCTAATTAATCTTTTTTTTTCACGTCAAGACTGAACATTACAAGTATCCATCCAATGACCAATTAGGGTGCATTAATTTCAGTACATCACTGACATGCCAAATCGATCTCGAATCAGATCCACCTGCAATCTTGCATCGAGCCACCCCTGCAATAAATTCGTTGCAGAGAAAATACTAAATTCGGGCTCTGCGTACCGCCAAAAAATTGATCTCATGTGACTGCATGATAAATCGCTTTTCACCAAACCAACTTTCGACAATAAATTTTGTTTTGAAACAATGGTGCAAAAACAACCGATGAGTAATCACCACATGTCGCACTGCTATTCATTCCGCCACTTGACCGAGCAGTGATCGGTCAACTATCATCGGGCTCCAAAAACCTTCGCCATCGCTAACTGTTTTATCACATTTTGAGCCAACAATAATTTGTTATCGCCAAAACACCGACCGCTAGCTCTATCGAGTACCACACACCACGCGTCCACCGTTGATGGAGGTTTCAGGGCATCTAGGAGAGAATCTCTTAGATTCTCATGAGCCCGCCTAGAACTAGCTTCCGAGGCTGCCACATGCCCACCGCTTGTGCTCTCCGTTTGGCTTATGTGGAAGCCGCTGGAGCTCCTTTGGGGAATCTCTAGCGTCATCCACTAGATTCCCTAGGCAACTTCCGAGGTGTAGACAAATGTCCATAGCTCGCGCTCTTCTCTTGGCTTACGTGGAAGCCATTGGAGCTCCTTTGGGGAATCTCTAGCGACATCTGCTAGAATCCCCAAGGAACTCCCAAGGTGCAAACAAGTGTCCACATCCGGAAAAACCTTCGCATAAAGTAGCTCGGGGCCCACCTTCTCTTTGCTTCGCGCACCGCTTTGACATGCCGCCACACATCATGTGCACAAGAGAGATATAGGGAGAGACCTAGGGATAGAGAGAGAGGTGAGACAAAATTAGAGAGAGGTAGGTAGATAGATGGAGGAGGAGATAAAGAGAAGTATAGAGGGAAGGAGAGAGGGAGGAAGAGGTAGGGAGGGAGAGAGAGAGGTGAGAGAGATAAGAGAGAGTAGGGAGGGATAGGTAGGGAGAGAGAGGTGAGATAGAGAGAAAGAGAGTAGAGAGGGAAGGGGAGAGAGAGAAGTGAGATAGGTGATAGAGATATGTGATGGAGAGAGAAGTAGAGAGGTAAGGAGGAAGGTGGAGAGATTGAGAGGAAATGAGGGGGGAGAGAGAAAGAGGTATAGAGGGATACGTTAGATAGTGAGAAGTAGAGAGCAAAGGTGGGTGAAAGGAAGAGAGAGAGGGAGAGAGAGAGGGGGAGAAAGAGAGGTGAGATAGAGAGAAGTACAAAGGGAAGCAGAGAGAGGGGGAGATAGAGAAAATTAGAGAGGGAGGGAGGGAAGGAGAGAGAGGGGAGATAGAGAGAACTAGAGAGGGAAGGAGAGAGAGAATGTCGATATAGAGAGTAGAGAGGGAAGGAGAGAGAGGGAAGCAGAGAGAGAGAGAAAGAGGGGAGAGAGATGGAGGGAGGCATAGGCAGGGATAGAGAGAGGTGATATAGAGAGTAGAGAGAGATATATATAGAGATAGAAGGAGAGGGAGGGGAGATAGAGAAATGTAGAGAGGGAAGGAGGGAGGGATGGAGGGAGATTGATATTAGAGAGGGAAGGAGATAGATATTAGAGAGGGAAGGAGAGAAAGATGGACATGTAGAGATGTAGCTCTTGAGCTCAAGGGAGAGAGTGTCAAATAAAGAGATGGAGATAGTGAGAGAGAGAGGTCTAGAGAATAAGAGATGAAAATGAGTGAGATAGAGAGAGAAATATGAAATTTGACGTCCTGATTACTAAAATTTGACATGTTGATTACTGAAATTTGATTGTCTGATTTTTTTTTAAATCTTCCAAAAACTAGAATTTGCATTATAACTCCTAGATATCTAAAACCACTCTCAAACATCCTGAAACTATATACATGAAATATAGCTTAAAGTATAAGAAAGTAAACACTTAACTATATAAATGAAATAAACATTTAAGTATAAGAAAGTATATGTCCATATGTAAATGTGGACTTATCCTTAAATGTTTATTTCATGTATATAGTCTCCCTGGTAGAGAAAGAGAAGAAGAAATAGTTCACAAAAATTAATTGCAAAATTTAGGCTTCACATTTGGCAAGCGCCAAATTTGGTGCCCGCCAAATGGGTTGCATTGGGAAATACCAACCCAATGGGTTGGATTTTGCATTGGGCATCCGAACCAAAGGTTTGGACAACCATTTCATGCAAAAGACGTGATTTTTTGAAAGGGTAACAAAATTTCATGCATTTTTGGCCGTGCTCATCACCACATTTGCATGTCTTTCAATGCATGTTTAAAAAAAAAACATGATGATGTTAGGCTCTCTCTTAGCTATCCAAATATATAATTGTTTTTACATTTTGATTTAGTTATGGTTTTGATCCATAACTTCTTTGTAATTACCTTTGTTTTTGGTTCAAAACCAACATGTGCTAGTTTTAGTATAGATTTTTACTCACTCATCAAAATGTGAAACAAATTAGATTTATTAAAACTAGACTCCATTCTACACGTGAGGAAAAAAATCAATTTTCGATTAGTTTTCAAAAAAATTAGGGGGGAGCACGATCAAATTTTAGCTTTTTAGGATGTGTCCACTTTGAAAATTCATAGAATATTATATATTCATTAAAAAAATTATCCGAAAGAATGAGGATAAAATAAACGGTGTTAGCTAATTTCTCACTATTCAAATTTTTTAAATTCTAAAAAAAAGCTAATCAAAAAGTGGGGAGCCCTCAGACGCTATGCTATTTTTTTGATAAAAACAAGACCTGTTTTCAGCCCTCCCTTTTTGAGACCCTTAATCTTCATTAATTTAAAAAAGAATTAGTAGCTTAGAAACTAGAATCAGAGCACTTCAACTCTTGTTCTTGCTGCATCTTGAAATTTTGAGCGTAACTATCTTCATTTTCTCGTGCAAATCAGATTTCGCTAATTTAAAAAAAAAGTGGCATCTTAAGAGCCAACATTGTGTCATAGATCCATGCACTTACCCCAATACTTGAGTCAACAAAACTTTTGACACTTCAATGTTAGCACTAAAGTGTATTCACTGAGACCTTCCTTGAAGCAACATTCATCATTTTGCAACCACTACACTAATCCATGCCATGTTTCTCATTTAATATTAACACCATGT
Source organism: Sequoiadendron giganteum (assembly GCA_007115665.2). Taxonomy (NCBI): domain Eukaryota; kingdom Viridiplantae; phylum Streptophyta; class Pinopsida; order Cupressales; family Cupressaceae; genus Sequoiadendron; species Sequoiadendron giganteum. Next base: position 608,933,208 of record CM021109.1, on the reverse strand, counting down.
GAACAACTTTTTAAGATATATACATTATGTCAAATGGCCCTTTCCAACAACATAACAAGATCCTTTTCAAACCAAATAGAGCAGTGAGTGGATGAACAAGCAAACCAAGTATTATTGACATCAATGACAAACAATACCAAAGTCAAAATTTAGGAGGTGCATTTTGAGAACCATCAATTTCTTCTTTGATCTTTTAAAACACTTGATAGTAAAAGATTTTTTTTTTGTTTGGTGAATCGTTGCTAAGGGGAAGCACCTAAATTGCTTTTGATTGGAGCTATAAACCAGTGAGGCCACATTCAAGAGACCTCATCCCCATCTTTACGCCTGCTTGCATTCCTGCCAAGCTCCCTGCAGGACCCGACATCATTCATCTGATTACTACGCCTACGTGTATTCTCGCCAAGCTCCTTGCAGGACCCGGTGTCATCCCTTCGTCTGCTTGACCTTGTCTGCCTGCATTCCCGCCAAGCTCCCTACAGGACCCGGTGCCAAACCTCTATCATAACACCCTTGTTAGCTCTGCCTCTCCATTGTTTCCTCCAACTTTGACCCCGCAACAACGCCCAATCATCTTTTTTCCTCCTTTTTCCTCTCAGAGCATGTTCATCCCACCATCCACCAGTGGGATTCAAACATTGGACAATATTTTCACTACTGCTTGCAACTTGTTGTTGCACTGCGGGGTCATCCCTAGTAAAAGATCAAATTTGATATGATAACAACAAGTTTTAAAACCTTGTTTACCTTCACATAATGTGGTCTTAACATTTCAAACATTGTTTGTCCAATCTTTATATGAGTATTTTCATCACAAAACATCACATAAATCTCATGTTGTGTTATCTCTAACCAATGTTTTGTATGTGGTTCAATTTTTTTGGCTTGATCCTGTGTTTGAGAACATCTCTTTTATTTGATGGAAAAGTATAATCATGGAAAAGAAAATTGAGATCAACTTCCTAAAACCATCTTCAATCTTGTCAGAATGAGGGGCCCTACACATCATTGCCCAATTTCCTTATGCAGTAGTATCATCCAAAACCTTTCTCATTTTCACATATCTTGTTAGTGTCTTTCTACTTAAGCCAATTTCCATTGAAAGTGAAGAGATTTGGCACTTTCTTGGCATTTGTAGACTTACAATAGATGTCAACATCACTCTTTTTGAAATTATCTTATCCACTGATCGAGATTGTTTCTCAATGGAACTCAAACCTTTTTTAATATTTGATCATCAATATTTTTCTAGGCATCTTTTCCTCTTTTTTTTTTGTGAAATCTACACCCAAAAATTGTAATGGCTATTTTAGCTCATCATGAAGAATTAAACTTGATAACAGTTGGGCTTGACCAAGTGTATCATGATTTTTGAAATAAGCCTCAAGTATTTCCTTTGAAGTTCTATTCAATGACTTCTTAGTAGTTTGACTAGGTTGTTCAACATAAAATTTCAATTTCTTTATATCCATTTCAAGTAGATATTTATATTTTTGTAAGAAATTTTTCTTTTCACCTCTTTAATTAGATTCATAGTATGAATATCCATGGAAAGAAATGATCCTGGCCCCTATCCAACATCAAAGTGTGGATGGGCCTCCTCTCTAACATCAATTGTTTGTGCTTGGGTCTCCTTCCTAACATCAACTATGTGTGCTTCAATCTCCTCTGCTCTAGTAACTAAATTAGCCTCCCCTACTCTAGTTTTTGTATGTTGAACCACTACACATATCATACAAAAGAGAATATTTTAGAATATAGTTTTAAGGGAATAAATTCGCATCAAAACATTGAACTTAATCTAAGTTGTAGTTTAATTCTTGTAAACTCAATTAAATCTAAATTCACATGTATTTTATTATAAAGGTCACAAGGGGGATTCATTGGGGAAAGGTTTCACTAAGAAAATGGGATCGCTCATTTCAAATATATATTGGCTGGGGTAAAGGGTTCACTAAGAAAAGAGGTATGAGAAGGTTTCGAAAGAAATCTTAAGTTAAATAGAAAAAAGAGGTAAAATCCTTAATTTTTATGTACTTGATTATTGATTAGATTACAATTTACTTGTGAGGGTAAAATTTGAGGGATACAACTATATATCTAATTTAATGATCTAGATATTTAGGGCCCATAGAAAACATAAGATTTAAGGAGTATAGCATGAACCAAGGGTAAGGTACAAGATACTAAAAATGTACATTTAGATCATTATATTCATATTAATCTTCTATACATGCATTTGGTGATACCCTGGTTGATAAAGCTAAAAAATGGTTTGATTCATATCATGCTTATCATCCATCATTCCATGATTTGTCATGTGTTTTCATATATTACTGTATGTAGGACCTAGACCATATAGTTTACTCATGATTCTCATTCTTTCACTTCTAGTATCCCTTTCTTAACTTGGATTGCATGGATTTTTAATGTATCATGATCATATACAACTTTTTTTTATGGAGACCCACCTTTATATTATTTTATACTTTATTATGATGTATCTTTGAATGATTATGGGATACATTATCATACATTTCCTACTAAACAAACACATGTTGTAGACATAACTAAAGATGAAAAAACTATGATGTCATTTCATAATTATTTCTTGTTAAATGTGAGGATAATGTACCACTATTTGGTGATACATCTATTGCATTCTCTTCCACTACTACACATTACATGATGCATAGAAATCTAAAATATATGGGACATGTTGAAAATAATATTTCACCTTATGTGAACTAATTCATCATTGGGATTGAACATTTGCATGTTGATATTATATGCAACAATTTATTAAACTACAAATGTGAAACAACCCCAAAATATTAACCCAAATTTTTTCACTAAACATATATATATATATATATTTTCCTTAATATTATGTGTTTATTCAATTGTATACTCAGGTACTTCTATCCATACAAAATAGGCATCCATCCATTTGGGACAGGCGTCCAACTATACGGGTTAGGAATCTATCCATATGAGATAGGAGTTCATCTATCCATCTAGGATAGGCAGCTACCCAAACGGGGTAGGCATCTTTCCATAAAGGATGGAATATGCTTTGGCCAGAACCTTAGACTCATCGGGACTATCCTGGTCCTGTCTCTCTCTCTAAATGTTGCACTCCCCTAATGGGTGCACTAAGGTGGTCGTATTTAAGAGTAAATGGAATATATAATTAGCTTGAGTCCTACCTCAGAATTTGGCCTAAAGCCTTGGGGAGTCGAGCAAATCCATTCAGTATTCCTTTCGAGTATACAAAAAAACTTATTTTATCTTAATCCTTATGATAGGGATTTTAAAAATCTTTCTCTTAATCAAGAAAAACTAAAGAATTCTAAACTCTTGAATTAGCATGATCTTTATTAAACATGCCCAAAATATTTTACATCCAAACATAGCTAAGGACACAACACGAACTCAAAATTTGACCACAACACAAGATTAACTCACATTAGTTTGTTTCCAAATTAATTGTGGAAGAACAAGACCTAAGGCTCAAACTATGCTTCAGGGGCTCATCTCTGATGGTCTTGCCTACGTAACACACATAGGCTTCTTAGTTCAAGGACATAAGTTTACTCCAAAGAATCAAGTCATATAATACATAGATCTATTTCCTAGTTTTTATTTTATGAAAATTACGTGAGTGGGTACACAACCCTTTCTAGAGTCCAACTTCCCTAGATAGTTCATCGTTGGTTGCCACCCACTTAGGTGAAACAGGGATAGAGGTCCAAATTTTAAGACAAACACACACTCCAAGAGGTTAAATTCAATTGCAACACTTCCAAGTTACCTATACCCTAAGTTGGATTCACCTTAGATCAAAGGTTATTAATCCATTCCCTTGGGTGCTCATTCCCCAATTATTAGGAATTTTTACTCAATCAATTTTAGGTTTTCATTACCCATATAACCAAATTAGATTAACATGTCTAACTAAACTAGTTAGATTAGCCAACATAGTCAAATGATAATCACATTCTTAAATATTCAACTCATAAGTTATACTTTGATTTTTTTTTTAGAAAAGCTCAAAATAATCCATCATTTTTTTCTTAATTCTTAATAGGCGAAAAAATAAGTGAATTTGAAAATATCAATTAAATTTCCAAGGATCAAACCCCGTTTTCTGATCACCAAGATCCATAAAGGCAAGGTGAGAGGATATGATGAGGGTTTAATCCTAATTGATGGCTAATAATATAATTCTAAAATAAAATGAAGGATCATCACATCCACTATTGCAGTGGGTAACTTTTTGAATAAATAAAAGTAAATAAACTCTTCCACTTATTTAGTGGTGAGTGTCAACCACTTATTCAGTGGGGTAAGTAGTGATAAAAGAAGTGAATGTTATTTCCAACAATTCGTTGGAAATATTAAAGCTCATTTACTACAACATGCATGAGCACAACACATTACAATAATGAAGATCTTAAAGTAATTGAAAATATTATCTCATTTACTATGCTATACCTGCACACTACAATAATTGAGATCTTAGAGATTAAATATTGGAATTAAGATAACTTGCAAGTTGAAATATATATATATATATATAATATGAAAACATCATTTATTCGAGTAGGTTTTTTTTTTTTTTTAACAAATTATCCTCTAAAAGGGCTACAATAGCTACTTTAGAACCCAACATTGGTCAACTAAAACTCTTACTTTAAGTAACTTCACTTTTGCAAGTAGAGGATAAATCCCATTAATTTTGAAACATTGAATACCTTCTTGAAGATAGTTATTAATAGCAACCAGAGGTGATTGTTTGTTGAATGGGCCCATTCCATTAGATCAAAGAAATAAAATACCCAAATGTTTTGACATATCGAATAATATACCAGGAAATCAAATACAAGACACATTCTTATCCTTTTTATTTATTTATTTTTGATCGGTTTTATTATGGAAGACTAGTATGGTATACACATTGAAACCAATCAAAAACATCCAATCATGTATCTACAAATAAATTTTGTATGCCCTCCTTGCTGAGTAAATGCAAAACAACACAAAATAAAGAACAACTAATTGCCCTTGCCCCCATGATCATCTGTCTTCTAAGTTCCAAAAGAATTTTCATTCCCTCCTTCACACTATATTTAAAAGAAATATTTAGAACTATTGTTATAATCAAGAATCCAATCTTGCTAGAGAAAACCTCTAATACTTCACAAAATTATTTCCCTCTATTTTTTATTTTAAATTAAGTTTGGAAATTATATTCAAAAATATCACAAATAGTAATAACCAAGAACTTACAATATAAAATGTACCTCCAATTTAGTTCGATAATTACCTTGAACTTCCTATATACCGGCTAAATTCTTTAGAATCACTATCCTTTGGTGTAGAAATAAACTATGGGGGTCCATGAAAGGTTTCAATCACACCACTCCTATATGCAATTAATGCCTCTGATAGAACTCTAGAAAAATTCATTGCCAACAATTCATCATCATGGCAAATTTATATGATAATTAAGAACATAATATAATTATAAGAGGGAACATTCATAATTGCTCGAACTCCATAGATCAGATTTAATAAGAACTTAGGCTCTAAACTTGTGATTAAAACACTTCGAGCATACAAATTTTGAATTAGTGAATTCTAGTTGAGGAGACAATCGTGAGGTCAGTTCATCAACATGTCTCAAGCATTGCAATAATCTAAACCAAAAATAATGACTTTACACAAACCTAATTATTGATTTACTTATACAAACCTGAGTATCTCAGTGTTTCTCATTCCTTAAGTGATCTGGTAGTTTGTTGAGAAAATCGGCTTGACATTAGCATAAAGCTAAGCCATAACATGAGGGCAATCATATTCAGTTAATGGTTTCAAAATTTCAATAACAAGAGAACAAGGAATTCACTAGCTTACCTATATCTACATATTCATATTCCGACTTGGATGATCCAAATAGTTTGATTGTTTTCCCAAAATCAACCAAATACTGACCTAGCTCTGGAAACATTATTCAATTCAAGCATGAAAGGCACATGCAAAAGTCAATGCCAAAATAAAGCTAAGCAAAACATGGTTCTAAGAAAATTCACTATCAACAAATTCATCGTCATGATAAATTCATTTCGTGAAAAAATTATCATTAGCAATTCATATCATATTGTTGACGGTAAATTTTTCACGAGATGAATTTGTCATGACGATGAATTGTTGATGGTGAATAAAAGAATCATTCTATAATTAAGAGAATGCAATCAACCATAAAATATGATCATTACCAATGACACATTTACCTCTATGCCTTTTTACCAAACGAAATGCTTATTCAGGGGCCTCTACCAACTGTGTTGGCATAGCGACTATATCAACGATAAGATCCCTCTCCACCACTGGTACATGCTTTTGGTGTAACGGCAAAATCCAACATGGTATCAAAGCATAGGTCATCGGTTCGAGTCCCTCGAGCCCTTGACCCTTCATCCACGTAAGCTCGGCTTATCGACGTTGTACGTAGTGGGTACAAATCCCACATGGTACGTAGTTGTATCCGGCTCTATCATGTGGGAGGGTGTTGGCGTAGTGACCATATCGACGATGAGATCCCTCTCCACCACTAGTACATGCTTTTGGTGTGACAAGGAAAATCCAACAAACTGATCTTCCAATTCAAAGATGTAATGCTTAAGCTTTTGATAATCAGGATCGCTCTCTTCAACTTGTTTTTCCTTGCCAAGTACAGCACGATTGTACATCCTTAAATATCTGACTAAAGTCACTAGGCTTCTTTCCCAAGATGATACCCTCTACAGATCTAGTTCGATCCATTGCCTCTTCATTCACTTGTAAGAAGAATCTAAATCTTCACTTTGTCGTAGCTGTAGATGAGAAGCTATTCTATTTTAAAAGACATCTAATCCATGGTGCCTCAGCTAAATAAACTCTGAACTAAAACGGATCTTCTCTGCAACACTTCTTTTCCCGGAAGAGGTGGAATAAAAATCCCCTTAATCTTTTCAGTAAGCCACTCATGCCACAAAATCACTGTATCTTCTAACTACATCCCATTCTCGGGCCCGATACCCAGGCATCTTTTTGTGGTAATAACACGATATGAAACATATGCCTGGACTCCATTGCCCATCTTGACGGGATCAGTTACTGTAACTGACAAAAGGGCTGCCCTGTGGGAGCTGAAACTCTATTCGAGCCAAAGACTTAGCTTCCTCTTACCTGAATGCTCGATGTCGCCCTCCTTTTCTTTTCCATTCTCCTATGTCGACAAAACAAACCGTGACAGAAGCCACCTCAAAACATATGGGGAGCCTTACACTTCACTTAGAGGCTCTATAATGAATGGTTCATGAGGCACAACATTTGTTAAATATTTTGTAAATGAGATTGCAAGCTAAGTGGGCTTAATCTTGAAGAAAATTTCATGGTTAAGCGTGTTTGAGTTGGAGTAGTATTGGGACTCCCAGGAAGGCCATTGTGAACCACTTCTCATGAAACATGGGTCAATGAGTTTGACTCGAAAAACTATACCGTGGAATCTTAATAGCAATATTATAATAATTAAAGAGTTAAGTTCTTGTCACACCATCTAATTTAAATTATTATATCAATTTAAATAAAAGAGGTAAATGCAGATGGAGAAAGAAACAATAACGTTTATTTATATAATTTGCAATTAGATCCTTTTCTTAAATCAAAACGGTATTACCTTAATAACATCATTCACTTGAATGATTATTAATTAATTTGAGTTAATTCAAAAAAGGGTTGTGACAAAATGATATGAGAAAAATATTCCACAATCCTTTGACATATGAAATTTTGAAATATCCTTAACTGGGTGGATTAATGACACCTTATTTTATAAAGTATCATAGTAAAGATGATCCATTACTTCATATAAGGACTTTTACTACTACATTCTTTATTTATTTTCATGAGGATTAATTACTTGCCAGATTATTCCTAGCAAGCTTAACAAGTTATGTTTTTATATGGTTTTATTCCCTAGTTAATGTGTGTATTTATTTTGAGAGTGATTTATTTTGTGAAAAGAATATTGTAGATATCTATCACACAAAATAGGCAATACCAATTTACTATTATATCATGGTATTTCAATATTTGATATATAATATGAATAGAATACATTAATTTTTTTAAGGTATATACATAAGGAATTTTAATATTAATTTTAATCTAAGGGTAAAAGGTGGGTATTTGCAAGACCATGATAGGCCAAACAATGTAAACTGGAAAAAATTAAAAGATGAAAATATGCCAATATTTGAATAGAAATTTGGATTCTCTCCATAAATTACTTGGGATTATCTTGAATTTAGGCTAAGTTCTAATTCAAAATCATTCCAAAAATTTATAAAATCATGTACTTAGTGTTATCCTAAAATTTTCCACAAATCTAATGAAATTATTTTAAAAAATTAATAAAAAAAATGATTTGTATAAGAAACTCTCACAAGTCTAATTTACTATAATTTATTTTTCACTACAACTTTAATACTTAATTATTATTTATTTATACATACAATATGTCTAAATTCCTAATTTATGTGTTTATTTGATCAATTAATTCAATAAGAGAGAATTCATCCAAGACACTCATACATGTACATTTAACTCAATAATATTTAGGGTTTAGTGTTTAGGACTAGGGATGTTTCGAGGATAATCATTACATGTCTCTAGGATGGGACCAATGAGATATATATCTAAGATCTTTCATCATATTTTTGGACATGATTATCTAGAGTTTAGACTAGGTAAACAAAGATCTCACAAGAAGGATCTTCATTAGGGAGGGTCCTAGATAGGACCTAGGGTTCATCATAGATGCAAGGTGGGTAAGGTATAAAACTAGTAGAAAGAAATGATAATTAATTTAGTGAGAGAATTTTGCTAACACATATAATCATAAATTTATCTCAATAATATTTAGGGTTTAGGACCTTTAGGATTTAGGGTTCCTATGGTGAATATGGTTTAGGGTTTAGGGTATTAGTTATAGATGTAGGGAACATAATGGTTTTAGTAGAGGATAATGAGATCCACAAAAAAAAATGAATATATAAAACATACTTGAATTGAAAAAAATACTTCAATTGAAAATAATTTGATCTTATTGGTCCTAATATAATCTAGAAGATGATTTAATTGAAAACAAATTACATGATTTATATAAAATACATACCTTATCTTTGATCATAATATCTTCGCATCCTTTATTCACATAATTTGTGTTCCTTTTTTATTTTTGATTGAGGAAAAAACAGGTTTTGAAGGGACCCGAAACCCTTTACAATAAAAAACAAGGCTGGAAAAAGAACATGATGCAGCCAGCCAAAAGCCAACTCTCAAAAAAGACCATCAATATTTACATTTAGAACTGCTCTTGTGGGAGCGGAGATTCATATCAAAAGAAGGCCGAGAGAATTTATCTTTTTTTCCCTTAACAATAATCCAACCTTCTTCCACTTGCACTGCCATATCATGCCAAGTCAGCTCACTAAGTTCCTGAGGTTTGCCTGCAACCACTATCTTGGAGATTTCATTATTATTCTTTCATGCAGGCAAAGACATATCAGAAAGGCCACCAGGAGAGATAGCCAGAACGCTATCCCCAGAAGTAGCCACCGTAGACCCAATATCTCGCTCTTTAGGGGTTACAACCTGAAAATCATGTACAACTTCAACAACCTTATCATTTGAGACAACCTTATCCTTTTTAGTTGAATATGACCGTGCAATCTTATTTTTCCTTGTCCTTTTATTTCCCATCTCCTTCTTTGCAAAATATGATCTCAATAATTCCTTTTCCAATTCCACATTCCAATGTAAAGCACTTGTAAAAATACAAAAAAGTGAAATTTTCTTTATATTTTGATATAAAAAAAATAAAAAATGAACTTGTATATATACATAATTCAAATAAACATTTAATTGCAAAAGGTCAGCTAAAAGTAGCCTTTGTTTGAGGGTCAACTACTATTTTTTTTTATATTAATTTATTGGTAGACCTTCGTTTGAAGGTCCTTAAACAATATTACTTGTTCTAACCAAAATTATCTTTGTTTGAAGGTACCTTCGAATGAAGGGCCTTAGAAAGACACTTTTAGTGTCTGCTCCAAAATTTCCTCAAAATTTCCAATTTCAAACCTTAGGTTGGACCTTCAAATGTAATTAACTTGACAAGATAATTTTCAAGATCATAGTCCTCGAAATAAGCTTTCCAACACGTATAATTTTAATACATTTTCATTTTATTATGTATTTATTTTTTAATTTTAACTAAACATAGGTTTTTTTACCAAACATCAAGCTCTTTATTCTACACATGTGAAAAAATAGTAAAATATTGAAAAAAGTTTTAAAAAAATTGTACACTGGAGGTATTGATGTCCTTGTTTGACCCAAAAAAAATGATATATACACAACAAGTTATGCGTTACGACATACACCTATGTCTAAATTATAATTATCATAATTCAAAAATTAATTAAAAAATACATGTAACAAAAAATCATGAAAAAATATCCATGCACTAGATATTGATGTTACAAATCTATATTTTAAAAATTAGAATTTTATCCTTTCTAAAAAAAAGTTGTGTTACATCATAAACGTTCCTTTTTAAAAAAAATGTTTACTATAAAAACCTAGTTATTAAAAGTTACGTAAAAAGATTTACAATTTATTTCAAAAATAAAATAAAAAAAATTAAAATCTACACACAAATCACCATAAATCACTAGTTCGTATGATCTTCAAATTCTTAATGGTTTAGTTGCTATAGGTATCAAAAAGTGAAGATTTAATTAAAAATATTATATCAATGTCCTACTTTGGCTAAAAAGTGGGACTAATTACTGTGGGATTACCCATTTTTAATATTTAAACAACTTATGCCATTTCCAAGTCAAGTCATCATAATTGAACTACTACATCTATAGCCTAACATAGTTGCAACAACAAGATCTATGGCATCATCCTTTTAAACTATTGGGAATGATAAGGACATCTTATTATGCCAAAATTCGTTTGAATAGGAAATCTTCCTAAGATAAATAAAGACAACAATAGTTTGATAATAATTTAATCAATTTCCAAATAATGTCCAAATAAAATTTTACTCAATTAACAAGAATGTATCTAAGATAAAAATAGTAAGCAAGTCCTTGTCAAATCATTGTTTCCCTTAGTGTGTAGCGATCAAAGAGGAACTATCTAGGTAAAGGGTTGTGCACCCACTCTTAATAGATCAAATCAAAACTTAGATAAAAATATAACTACATTTATATTAAACCTTAATCCCATGGATACATTAATGTAGATAGTTGGGATAAATGATGGAGGTTCCCAATACAAATTTTGTAAAGATGGATTGGAATTTTTTTGAAAGATTGGATATACCAACCTGTGCTAACATTTACATAACTTAATTAAATATAAAGATAAAAATAAAATTTACTTTATACTAGAAGAATTTGGAAGGATTTTGTTGACTCCTCAAGGCTTACTTGATTAAATTTTGAGGCGAGACTCAATATTTTTTAATTTATAAACTCTTGAATGATGATGACTATTGGGGAAGTGTAGTCTTTGGTGAGTGAATCGGGATACAAATTGTCTCTATGAGTCACATTCTTTATCCAAAGCAATATGCCTATCTTGTTTGGATGGATGCCTATATCAAACTGATAGAAGAATACCTATCCTATATGGATAGATATCTACCCTAAATGGATTAAAAAATAATTGAATGTCTAGATGAAACAACATATAAAATCTTTGGTTAAATTTACAATAAAGAACAAAATTGGGTATAACTTGAGAGATTGTACACTATAGTAAAAAACACAAAGTGATTAAGATCTAATGGTTCTCACATCTAATAGAATATTATAACTAATCAGTAATGATTTAATAATATATTTATGTGAGACTTAAAGTGCATGTGAGTTGTAACATTGTTATATGACATACTATATATATATATATTACAAATATAATCAAATTTTGAAATAATACTTTGATTCTAAAATATAATATTGGAAAATAATAGTATGTTGATTCTATATAGAAAATGTATCTATAAATTCCTTATTTTATTCATGCATTGCAAGTTCAATTGGTATACAAATACAATAATGATCATACAAAATATGGAATATGTTATAAATACCTATCACCAACTTCTAAGGACATAGTAAAAGGGTTCCAAGCCCTTTCAAATCCTATTCATTACATTATAGATTGGTTATTTTTATGCTAATTTTTTGATGTAACTAGGTTTTAGGAGCATGTTAAAACCTAATTACACTTTAATTAAAAATAATTAAGTCTTGAAATTAACAAAATTAACTTTTTAGATCTTCCATAATTTGCCAAATTATTTTCTAATATTTGTTCTAATCTTCATTTTGTTATATCTACATACATTCACATGCACCTCATAGCTACTAGATGTAGTGGTTGTGCTACTATTATTCAAAGTGTTTCACAAGCCTCTTCTTTTACATGTGGACATTTAGATTGCTAATGCACTTTCTAAAGGATAACTCTAGATATCATATCTAGTTATATACATCCTTGAGCAATATTTGAAGATCTTGTCAAGTTGGTATCTTACTTTTCATATCAATAATATCAATGCATTAAACATTCTTTCATCTTTTGGCAACCTCAATATCATGGTTTGATGCAAGTATGAAATATTCAAATATTTAATCATGCAATATTTAGATCTAACTTCCAAAAGGTTTGTTATTGATCCTTCTTAAAGGGATACTCCAAAATTTAAGCTATTTCATCATTATCATTGCAAAATGATCATATTACTCTAGTATTAAAGTAATTTACAATTCCTTTAAATTTTTATTCTTTCATTTCTACACTCTTATAGAAGTATTAGAAAAATATTTATTTATTTATGAAAACCAATTGGTTGACAATTTTTATAGTATTGAGGATACACAACAAACATGGGTTCTATTAATTCATCTTGAGGGAATCAATCTCTAATCTTAAAGGAAAATTCTCTTGATATATCTTTCAAAGTAGTTTCGTGCATATTAAACAATACCACCAAATTCTTCCCTTGGAATTGATACTTTTTGGGTAGTGCATCCAACCAAGGAAAAATGGTGGATTAGTATCTCATATGTCCACCTTGAGGCATATAATCCCCTATTTTTAGTGAATTGTTAATAGTTCACCAATAATATTGATATTTTTTTATTAAGTTCCAACAATTAAACCTCAGATTTGGTAATGATTTTTCTCCTAGATATAGATTATCAAGGGTAAAAAATATAATTTTACATATAGCTTAGTATATTATAAAATAAGCATTATTTTTTTCTTAGGTTTTCTTCACAAGAATGTTCATTTCCTCTAGTATGGAAAGGAGCATGGATAAATTTAAAATTATATCTATGTCACTTAACCAAAATAAAATCTCAAAAACTTTGTCTATTATGTATTGATGTTCATACATTACTCTCATCAAAGATTAATAAACTACAAAACTCTTTGTGTTGGTCTATAAAAGGAAACCTTATCGCCATCCTAAGGAAACTCATTTCCTATATTTATACCTTCAAAAAATTGTTGAAATCCAAAAAATTATTTCAAACTTTGACAAAAACATAAATCTAGCTTACAAGCTAGATCGTTAGTTTTTTAATATTAAATTCATTGTTTGGATCATGCAATAAATGGAAATCATGTATGGTAAACAATATGTTTCTCTCTCTCTCTCTATATATATATATAAAGATTATTTATATTACCTTGAATCATTGAAGCTCCATTTGCCCCAACACACTATTTTTTTAGTTATTATAGAGTCATCCATACCTTCAAAGTCCTTCAAAGATTTTTTAACTCAATTAAATAGATTTTGAGATGTTATTTTCTCCATTATCTTATGAACTACTAGAAGATGAGGCCAACATAAATGATTTTTTGTAGTAAATAAATATATAGAAACTTAAGAAGCATTATCTATTATTGCAACTTCATCTAAAGATAATGCATTAAATATTTGATTATATTTTAATTTTTCCTCCACCTCTTATTTTTCCACCTTAGCAAGACAAGATTCCCCATTCCCATCCATGATTTATCGATGAATGTGTGTTACAAAACTTTGACATACCAAGAAAATAATAAATTTATATTTAGGATAGTTTAGCATATGACAACCCCTAGTGAATCTATGAAAATAAACACAAATAATTAATCTTTTCTATTTTTTATATTCCACCATCTTTCCTAAAAGATCCTCAATTATACCTCCACATACAATAGATTTCACATCTACATGCAATATTCCATTGCATACTTGATATGAAGATATTCTTCATTTTTCATCTTATCACTAATTCTTTTATTTGTTAATGATTTTATTCTCATAACATTACTTGTTTGTCTGAAAGAGGTGTTTTACCTAGCTAGTTCATCACTTAGGTCCTATTCACACTAGAGTTACTTAAGTTAACTTAGAGTACACATAGGATACTTATCACTTTATGTCTCAATTCATAAGATTAAGACACATCATAATCTTATGCAATCCCATGTCTCACGTTGATCTATATAAACAAGATGTGGGACGTAAGTGAACATTAACAAAACCAAGGCCGGGTCTTTACTTTGAAAAGAGCTAGGAAGAAAATGAATTTTGAGTTTGAGGGAAACTCTTTGCATGTGGTAAATGAATAAAAGTATTTGGGTCTTGATTTTTGCAACACTCTCAATTAGGAGACTTGTAGGACAAAAAGAATTCAAGGGGGATGGAAAGCTTTACTTGCTTCAAAAGAGATGTTGATCAACTAGTTATGGGATTGGAAAACAAAGAAGAATTTATTTGGGTTGCTTGTAACTCTCGTGGTCTTATATGGTTGAAAAGTTTGGGGTTGCAACACATTGTATTTAAAATGTAAACAAATAGAAAGATTATAGAAGCACCTAATCACAAGCAATTTCAAAATAAAAAGTATAGTCCTGTATGAGATTTTTTTAGCCATTTAGCTAAAGGCTTTCTGATGGAAATGGCAGTGTTAACTCATTTATTAGGCTATTTAAAGAGAATTGAGAATATGAGGGAACACTGATGGCCCAAAATTGTGGTGGAAGAAAAATAGAAGGAAGAGCATGTGGATGAGGCAAAATGTCAAGTGGATGAAAAATGGGGCATCAACATGCATGAGTGTCCAAACACAAATGTAGAATTTAAAAGGTATGTAAAAGAGAGTTAAGAATATCACGTGGTTGAAACAACTTGGATGAAAAAGAGAGCATTATGTTTTAAATTTTAATTTCACTTGTGATCACAAGCAAAACTACTACATGGGAGAAGATATAAAGTGGAAGGTTGAAATGCTAATAGCTTAGTTAAGAACTAGCTCACACCATTTGAGATGTGAAATGGGAAGATGGAAAATACTCAAGGAGGAATGGGTAGATAAGATTTGTTGTTTCTGCTCTTTAGGTTTAGTGGAGACTAAGTGACACTACATTATGCAGTGTAAGGTTTACGAGGATATACAATACAATTACACGGATTTGCTAAAATTCAAATCATTAGTGGCCTTGCTTGAAGAGGAGAAGATAGCAAAAATAACAAGTTACCTGATCAAAATACATAGTAGAAGAAACAAAATAAGAAAGAGTTAGAAAACAAGAAGTAATCGATGGGGTCATCAATTTTATTTTTTCAAGAGTGGCTTCAATTCCATTTCTTGGGTCCCATAGATTGGTTGGTCTCACAGACGTAATTAAAAAAACACATTTATTTATTCATCTAAGATGTATGCGCTTGAAGTTGCACTTTGAAGACACATCCCCAAGACTTATTTCAATCATGGGTGGATCCCACTAAATGGATATCACTACTTGTTAATTGGCATGTGCGCATTGGTCCCAAATAATTGGTCACATCTTCTAAGGACATTGGTAGGTCAAGCCTTGCCTCACTTAGACATGTGGCAGTGACTCATTGTAGCACACAACCTCTCCACAACACGGTTTCATAATCAGGCTCACCTTGTATTTATGTGTTAAACCTAAGGGAAAATTTTAAATTATTTCTTTAAATACCTAGTAAACACATATGACTATTCCTCATTTGTTGTGCATAAGTTTCTCCCTATGCAGTTTTATCTCTTGTGCTTCCCACCAAAGTTGCAATATGCTAACAAGTCTCTCCAATAATGGTTGGGCTCAAATGACATGATTTTCTCCTATTGGATGAGAGGTTCCATTGTAATTTTTTGAATGAAGGCAATTGAGACATGTTTCCTTATGTGGTTGTTGTGCACGTCTTCTTTGTAGCATGGCTTGACCAAAAAGTATTTCAAATACCTTGCATTGAAGGTGACACATGTTGTCCATTGATTTAACTCTTCACAAATGATCAATGATTGATATTCAAAGGAAGATATGTCTCACAATATGTCATGTAGACTTTGACTTGTATGAGCATTCAATATGAAAGGTGGTGGATAGAATAAGAGTTTAAAGGTTACATTTGAGGCTATGAGATATTAATTTTAGGCTACAAAGAAGATAACTAAGTGAAAATTTATGAAAGGCATGATAAATTGTATTGTCTCTTTGTTCCTAATTCAATTTCAAAGAAATTAAAGTAGTGATAAAATGATTATGCTTTAAAAATTCTCTTTGTGCTAATAAGGGTTTTCATTTCTAGGGTTTTTAATTTCTAATGGAATTTGGTACTCTCTTGGGTTATCATAATTCATTCCCCTATAGCCTAGGGTATTTTGATTATAAGTAGGGATACCATATTACAACATGGGTTGAAGTGTATCTCAAGGTAGTAGGGAGAAGCAAGGTTTAGAACAAGATATTTTGAATCAACTTCTTAATTTTTCCAAAAGGTAAAATCATGTACAAGGCACGATATTTCTCTCTAAAAGGATTCAAGATGGAGTTGAGTTGGTTAGGGACACAATTATCCCAGTCCAGGGATGAGAATTGTTTTAGCTATGTTACTTTCGCAATTCCAATATCTAGAGGGTGGGTGTAGGGAAGTTGGTGGTCCCTAATGTATTTATAATTTTCAATTTAGTTCATGTTATATAAAAAAAATAAAATGCTAACACCATAAAATTGTAGGATCATAAGGGTAAACCAATGCCAACAATGAATAATGAACTCATCAAAGAAGTCCTCAACTTAAATCCTAGCCAAAATGTTAAAATTGATTTTGGTGCATTACATCTAGAATACAAAAGGGATAGATCTAGTTATAGATTCTGATGGTTGCCAAATCATAGGAAGAAAGGTTTTGGTGGTCCAAATCCATTTGCAAAGAGTGAATTGGAACCTTTCAATGAAGACATATTTGAGGATTATTTCATAATGACATATTATGCATTATGTCAGGTACTGGGAATTGATTTCAAGCCTTAGATACCAATCCACTTGATGTTGGCAATTGATATCCAACATTGAGATGTCAATAGGGATTTTTTTTTTTAATCTTTTGTTGTTGAAGCAATCTATAAGGAATTAGTATCTTTTAAGACAAAATATAGGATCCCTTCTTTCAGGTGGTACTCCATGTTGTACCATATTCAACTATATAATCGATGAGATATTTGGGATGAATACTTGCAAGTGAGATTCCAAACCCCCAAAGGAAATCCTATGCCCATTCAAGGACAAACTTGCATATGGGATTCCCATTGTCGAACATCATATTATGATTTGTTTGGAAGATATTTTTTGCACGTAATATTCAATTTATTAGGTCATCAAAGGTTAATATTTTTTAGCGTTGTCATGGATTATTTGAGAGCTAAGGATCAAGATTTTTAGGAATCTTGTGATCACAATTGGGGTGATTGGTTCTTCTATTCAATAATAATAGTCATCATATTTTAAGGGGCAAATGTTGAGAAACCTACATTGCCAAAGTGGGTGTCAAACATGGTAGCTTTCCTTAAGATTATGTGGCAATTGAATGTTTGACAAGTTTCACCTGAGGCAACACAAAAGGGCTCATTATTCCCACCTACATTGAATTTTGTTTGATTTTATCATTAATTCAAAAAATATATTATAGCTCTTAATTTCTAAATTAAAGGGGGTATAGAATGAGAATAGAAAGAAGAAGAAATTTTGACCCAGAGCATTACATTGATCAAATTAGAAGAAGAGTGGGAAATTTTGCATATGGGTATCAACTTGATGAATTTGAGGACTTGATTAGAATTTGTACAACCAAGGAAGAGATTGATGATAAGAGAGAAAAGTGTTGTAGAATTCACCTTGGAGAAAGAAATAGAATGCTTAGTGATGCTAGATATAAAGGAGCATTTCTTGGAATCAAAGATCCTATCCTCAAAATGTAAATATTGTCGGGTCATGTTGATAGTTTTGGATTTGTGCCCTCAATGACTGAGACAAGGCCTATTATTCGGAATCTTTTTATGGAGGAACAATATAAAGAAATATAAAAAGTTAAGAAATTTGAAAGCCAACCACCAATGGTACCCATTACAAAAATAAGAGATAATATTCCTCAAGTAGGATCTATACAACATGAAGGAGTTCAACCTTTAGTAGATTAGCCAATTTCTAAGGAAGTTGGAGAGAATCAAGTTGACATCTAGGAGATCGAACATGATATTGCCTCACCTCAGGCACTTAAATGGTTGGCATCCCTCCAGAAAATGCACTACTATATTTGGAAGAAAAGGTTAAAGGTGTACATGATGTAACAAATTTAACATGTAAAGAATTCTTCTTATAATGAGTTCAAAGCTCTCCTATTAAATAAAAATTAAGAATCCTTTTTGCAAAGAATGAATGTAGAAAGGAGACAAATTGGAGAGGATGAGATTAAGGAAATATCTTAGAATGTCATAAACGACATAGATTTTGATGTCAACAATATCACCCTAGAGGATGGAAGGAGGATATCTAAAGAAGTGGGTGCTTAATTTTACTAGGGTGGGATATAGCTTCTGCTATATAGCCATGGATATAGTAAAAAGGAAAGACAATGAAGATGTCTTGGAAACTAAAGAGCAAGCTAAGGAATTATACTTTGGATCAAGTTTTAGTATCACAATTTAAACCTTAGCAATGTGGCCAATAGCCATAAGCATAATAAACCTAAGGTGACGAGATATAAACGGGCTTACACACAATATGATTCTAAGAAGATTAAGTTACACAACCACCACTCAAGTAACATCCTTGGTAGTAAGTACAACACTATTTAGTGAGGCCACAACAAAGAAACTACAAGAAATTCTTGATAAAGTACAGGTAGATCATATTAAGTTGCTACAAGAATATATAGGGTAAAATCACTGACTCCTCCTACTAAAAGCACTCAATCAAAACTTGGTTGTCATGTCCCTGAAATTGCAACACTAAAAGGTTAAAATCCAAACATTGAAATACAAATAAATAAATAAAATAAGTATTATCAAATTTAATACTATTCTAATTATCATAAGAAAATGATCAAAATACAAATATAAATATTAACATACATCTATTGCAATATTGAAATATATATATATACACAAATAATTATAAATAACAAAAATATCAATACAAACAATGGCTAAATTAAACATTATTGTAAGTATAATTATCATAAATATTATAAAGGTTGATATTGTTATTTAATAAATAAAAATAATAATAATTAAGTAATTACAAAGCACTAATAATATGAAGCACCATCGAATCCTAAACTACCATCACCTAAGCTAACAAAAGCATTGAATTATCATTTAAATTGGCCAGTATACAAATAAAGGCGCTTAAGAGAAAAGATACATCCATTCAAGAAGCCCACGGTTTGGGGAAAGGACGTGATCCTCCACCAAATCATGGAGGATTTAAATGAATACACTTGAAACCATTTAGAGGCATCGGGGGGAGAAAGAAGGAAGGAAGATACAGTGGGAAAAAGGGAAGAAGACAAAATAGAGATAGGATGAAATCACAATAAGATAATTGTCTTTATTAAGATATGCAGCGATGACTGGTTAAGTGGAGAATAAAATGATTAATTATAATAATAAGACACAATTTATATTTATATATGTGTGTTCATACTAAGAAATTATTGTAAGTTGAAATCAAGTTGGAAATAATGATACATATATATAAATATATTATAAAATCAGATGTATATATAATGGATAAGTAGATATGTAAATCACTTGTGAATATACAATAATGATACTTGCAACAATTATTAAGCCTTATAAGTAATGATGACTCTTTAATATAAACATAAGTAGATTATGTATATTTATGAATTGTCCTCATTCTATGATCAATCTAATATAAGGTTGAAGGAGGTGAGTAGGGAATCGGAAAACATCATGGAGAGATACAACAACTTAGGTGATGTATTCACTTAGCTATAATATTTAGCATATTTTGAATATAAGAAACATATATTGCTTTCATTTGTATTATCATGATGATAATAATGTTGATATTGACTTAAATGATCAATAATAAATGCAAATGTATTTGATTGCTAAAAGATTGTCTTCTTCGTGCTTGTAACCCTATTAGGGAGGGTGAACCATGAGTGGAGTGGTTCCTAAAAACCCCACTTAAGATTCCACCCCATTGGACCCAAGGCAGGGATGTGCCATGGAGGCATGGCAAGTCCACTTAAAGTTCCACTAATACCAAGGCAAGGGTTGGGCCATGGAGGGGTGGGGGTCCCACCTAAGATTCCACTGCGGCCATGGAGGGGTGGTAGGCCTTAGGCCACTTTGAACTTTATGGTTCCTTTCTCCTAGTAGGGCAAGTGTCTTCCAAGGTGTCGCCATGAGTGGAGTATGTAGGTACAAAGCTGTTAGGAAAGAAGGATTGTGATGAACAACCTCTTGAGCTTAGCATGTAGGCTTCAGGGTGGATCCGCCCATGACACTCTTCATATGTCTTCACAATTACTTTATGATTATGCTTATATTTTGGATATCTAAATATTAATGCTAACAAATGTATGTGTATGTGGAAATGTTATTAATATGGTGAATGTAGATTTCAAACCAAGATTAATTCATTAAAAAAAACATTCATTTGGAAAGAAGAAACCCTAAACCTAATCAACAAGTGAATTCTAGGGAAAATTGAGTAAGGGACATCACAGTGGTATTAGAGCATCTTTCCTGCCATCATGTGTGTGTTTGAGCTACCTGCTCGCCTACTTGAGCTAGTTGCCTACTTGCTTGAGCCGGTTGCTTGTGTGCTTGAGCTCCTTGCTTGAGCTAGTTGCTTGTGTGCTTGAGCTGGTTGCCTACTTGCTTGAGCTGGTTTCTTGTGTGTTTGAGCTACTTTCTTTCCTACTTGCTTGAGTTGGTTGCTTCTGTGCTTGAGCTGGTTGCCTACTTGCTTGAGTTGCTTTCTTGCGTGCTTGAGCTAGTTGCCTGTATGATTGAGCTACCTGCTTGTCTCTTTGAGTTGGTTGCCTACTTGCTTGAGCTACTTGCCTACATGCTTGAGCTAGTTGCTTGCTTGCTTGAGCTACTTGCCTATGTGATTGAGCTAGTTGCTTGCTTGCATGAGCTACTTGTTTATCTGATTGATCTACTTGCTTTTTTACTTGAGCTGCTTGGTTTTTCCTTAATTTCTGATTCATATGGAGTTCATCATTGTGTTTACTTTATGCTTAAAATTTATGAAACTGCTTGGGGTTGGAAGACACTAACAAATTAACTTATCTAAAATTGAATTATTATTCTTGTATCCAAATGCGATAATGGAGGGTTGTAACTATTGAAGTGAAAGGACACAACTTGTAATGTGAAAAGATGTTCGGAATTGTGATTGCTTGAGGACAAGCAATCTTGGGTGGAGAGGACTGTCATTTACCCAAAATTGTAGCACTAAAAGGTTAAAATCCAAACATTGAAATACAAATAAATAAATAAAATAAGTATTATCAAATTTAATACTATTATAATTATCATAAGAAAATTATCAAAATACAAATATAAATATTAACATATATCTATTGCAATATTGAAATATTGATATATATATATATATATACACAAATAATTATAAATAACAAAAGTATCAATACAAACAATGGCTAAATTAAACATTATTGTAAGTATAATTATCATAGATATTATAAAGGTCGATATTGTCAATTAATAAAAAAAGTAAAAATTAAGTAATTACAAAGCACTAATAATCTGAAGCACCATCAAATCCTAAACTACCATCAACTAAGCTAACAAAAGCATTGAACTATCATTTAAATTGGCCATCATAGTGTTAAAGGCGATTAAGGGAAAAGATACATCCATTCAAGAAGCCCACGGTTTGGGGAAAGGATGTGATCCTCCACCAAATCATGGAGGATTTAAATGAATACACTTGAAACCATTTAGAGGCATCAGGAGGGGAAAGAAGGAAGGAAGATACAGTGGTAAAAAGGGAAGAAGATAAAATAGAGATAGGACGAAATCACAATAAGATAACCGTATTTATTAAGATATGCAACGATGACTGGTTAAGGGGAGAATAAAATGATTAATTATAATAATATAAAGACAATTTATATTTATATATATGTGTATGTTAATACCAAGAAATTATTGTAAGTTGGAATCAAGTTGGAAATAATGATACATATATAAATTTATATAGAATACATAAATATATTATAAAATCAGATGTATATATATAATGGGTAAATAGATATGTAAATCACTTGTGAATATACAATAATGATACTTGCAACAATTATTAAAGCCTTATAAGTAATGATGACTCTTTAATATAAACATAAGTAGATTATGTATATTTATGAATTGTTCTCATTCTATGATCAATCTAGTATAAAGTTGAAGGAGGTGAGTAAGGAATCATAAAATATGTAGAGATACAACAACTTAGGTGATGCATTCACTTAGCAATAATATTTAACATATTTTGAAAATACGAAATAGATATTGCTTTCGTTAGTATTATCATGATGATAATGATGTTGATATTGAATTAAAGGATCAGTAATAAATGCAAAAGTATTTGATTGCTAAAAGATTGTCTTCTCTGTGCTTGTAACCCTATTAAGGAGGGCGAACCATGAGTGGAGTGGTGCCTAAAAACCCCACTTAATATTCTGCCCCATTGGACCTAAGGCAGGGACGTGCCATGGAGGGTGGCAAGTCCACTTAAGGTTTCGGTCATCCCAAGGCAAGGGTTGGGCCATGGAGGGGTGGAGGTCCCACCTAAGATTCTACTGCGGCCATGGAGGGGTGGTAGGTCCTAGGCCACTTTGAAATTTATGGTTCCTTTCTCCTAGTAGGGCGAGAGTCTTTCGAGTGTTGCCATGAGTGGAGTATGCAGGTACTAAGCCGCTAGGAAAGGAGGATTGTGATGAACAACCTCTTGAGCTTGGCATGAAGGCTTTAGGGCGGATCCACCCATGACACTCCTCATATGTCTTCACTATTGCTTTATGATTATGCTTATATTTTGGATATCTAGATATTAATGCTAACAGATGTATGTGTATGTGTAAATATTGTTAATATGGTGAATGTAGATTTCAAATCGAGATTACTTCATTAAAAAGAACATTCATTTGGAAAGAAGAAACCCTAAACCTAATCAACAAGTCAATTCTAGGGAAAACTGGGTAACGGACATCACATTGGTACCTCTACTTTTAGTTCAAGAGATACATCTTTGTAGGACAAAGATACTTTTATGTTGAGAATTGTAGACATGAAAGAGAAGTTGAAGCAAAGTAAAAATGTAGAGCAAAAACAAAATAGAAGTGAAAGAAAAATACTATTAATTTAATCAATAACCTTTTAAGTCATCGTGTGTCCTGCATTTTGCATAAAGTTGATGACGCTTTGGCTTGTTATAACAATTTGATAAAAGATCACATCAACCATGTCAGATATGAGGCATCTTTGAGGGAGATATTGAGTATGTGGATCCCACATATAGAGACTATGGGTAATGTGCATAATAATGAAGGATTGGTCATAACACTCCAATAGAGATCTTAAGTACTCATGAGGTTATAGGGCACTTAAATAACATCTCTACTTTCGAAAGTAGATTTGATATGATGGTAAAAGATAAATATTTTCAAGGCCATTGAGGAGTGTATGCTACCTCAAATACTAGATGGTGGTGATGAAGTGAAATCATTAGGTAGCTAGATAGTTGAATTTTGCAGTATTGTACCAAATTTAGTCACATCCATTACTCAAGTAGATAATGTGGATCTAGTTTTGTGCAATCTCGAGTTTGATAGGTTGCTAAATTGGAGTCAGGACTTGACAATTTTACCAAGGAAACAAAGGTACTCCTTGATGCAAGATATATGACCCATATGTGCAAGGTGGCAAAGATCTTACAACACAAATGTTCATCGAAGGAAGAGTATATCGTATGGATGGAGAGATATATTGTGTGACATTGAACTTATACATCACTTGAACTCGACAAAATCTCCAAAGAATGTGTGTTGGCACCCCAAGGAACTATAGGTGATCAAAAGTGGCATATTTTTGGATACAAGATGATTAAGAGGAGATAATTAGGATTCAAAACCTGATCAAAGGTTTAGTTATCTTTAGAATTTTACAATAAAAAGGCATCATGAGTGCAAAGGAAATCATACTTAGATATATGATCCATTCATAAAACTTAATTCTCTACCGATATTCTTATAAGTCAATTACAGTGGTGCCCTAGAATATTTGGGGTTATTCAAGGTTCTCTTGTCTCAAGATTTATGAATTTAGAGGGAGAGAGGGAAGAACTTTTCTAAGAATGGGTGGAATTGGAATGATTGGAGACTTGAGAGTAGGATTAGACTAATATAAGGCATTCAAATGGAGAACAATACATTCACTTGAAGAGTGGGGATTACACATTTCCATTCCTTCCATTATTGAGGCCCATTGATTTCATAACCTCCATATGTATAGAGAAGGATCCATTCCAGTTCTTCCCTTGAAGCCTTCAATGTTCTCCTATCCATACCGATGGACGTAGGTGGTGTGTTGGCCCTCAAAGAGCAATCTTTGGTTGTTAATGTCATATTGTTCTTTCCCAATGGTTCTAACACTATCCTTGTTATAATGTATGAAAATTTGTATCTACTTGACACTATAGTCTAATTGTATGCATTTGTAATGTGTTGTGGAAAGGGGCACCCACCTTGGTTTTGTAGGGCCAAAATCATAGGAGAGATTGATCTTATGATCACTCCCATTTGTTGGCCAACCCTCCAACATATTTGAACATAACATCTCACAAATATTTAGAAACTACTAAATATAGGTTGGGGAGCTAACAAACTCTATACATTTCCAAAATATGACATTATGTTTTGAAGGAGGTCCATTGCCACTTCCACAAATTACACTTGACATCTTTGGAGAATAGGAAACTATAAAAGAGATAATTAGGCAAACAACATGACTAGACTCTATGCATTTCTAATGATTTTTTTTTAAATTAGTTAAAATAAAGAACCAACAAATATATCTCAAGTGAAAGCCAAAAAATACTCATAAACAAAAGCAAATTTCAATTCAGGTCTACAAATCCTTAGTCTCAATTATCAATGCACGGGTCTTCAAATCCCCAACCTTAGTTATTGGTGCATGTGTCTTTAAATCCATGGTTTTAGTTATAGCTAAAGCATACAAGTGGTATTGGTGGTGGTAATAGACCAATGAATAGCACCAAAAGAAAATTTAAGTAACCATTTATTTCTTTAGGATTTGCATATAAAGTGGAGCTATTAGGATGTTTGGGTATATCACCAATGTTTAACATTGTAGATTTTCTTTGATTATTACTCCTCCCTTCTCTTCTTGGAGGCAATAATCTCAAGCCAAAGCATTCTAATACATGCATTTATAATTGCAACTAGGAGTTTGATGCTAAGAAGTGCATTGTATGTCTTGTAAAACAATGTTGATAATGTATGAGCATTCAATCTTTTACATATTTAAACTTTACTTCCTGTTATAAGAAATCTTGAATTGTATGAATTCTCCAACTTTTGAATCTATTTCACCATCATGTTCATATGGTGCACACAATTTTGGAGACCACATATCTTGTGGGTTAAATATTTAGTCACTTAAATACATTATCCATTAGATTAGGATAGTAATGTTTCGACAAATCATATAATAAGCTACATACAATGTCTAACAATCAAGATCAAAGTGAAATAGAACAATTAGAATCTCATTATTTCTATTCCTTTGCTAGAATTATGCTTTCTTCATCTTCAAACTCTCCCACATATAAAGATAAGGAAGAGCACATTTCCTTTGTAATAATGACCCTACAAATAAAGTGGCAACAATTCAATAGAAAATCTAATCAATTTCTCATAATATATTCCAACCGAGTTTGAAGCCTAAGTTGTTTCTTGTTTGAGCCTTAGATGAAAGTCTAGCCAACATTGGTTCACATGAAGAAAAACTTACAAGATCATCACACAAACTAAACTAATAAAAATTCTAGAGAGAGACAATGCATTAGGCAATTCATAATTGCAATATTTTTGAAAAAATAAGCCTATACAACAATTAATGATCCATAATGGTACTTGAAACATGTCAACCTTTTAGGTAGCCCATTCAACCCTAAAAATTTCACTTGTTGTAATGTGTGTATGCATTATATTACATACACATTTCATCTGATAAGTTACATATTGAATATGATACATTGCAAAAGGAGTTAGATGATGAGAAAATGATTTCAAACACTTTTTAATAAAAATAATTGATGTCAAACCATTCTTAATGCCAAAATCTAGACATTGACCGTTGCATATATTACATTCTATTTATATCCTTTATCTTATTGCATGCTCAATATTAATAATGAGAAAACAAGATGTATACTAAAGAAATTATTTTAATCTTTTATTAATACCAAAAATATATTCTACACTAAAGGCAACCAAGCCTACATATTCCATGAACATACAGATTTTTTATTAATCAACATGACATAATAAATATTTAAAAACTAATGTGTACACTTCGACATCTAGTCACTCGACATGTTATATATTTTTGCAAATACACAAATGGTCAGCTAGCCTATGCTAAAGTCCAATGTCACCAAATGATTGGGCAATGTTGGACAAAAAGGCAAGAAGCCTTATTAGGCTATGCTTAAAAGATTATATTATCCACTCAATGTATTAGGAGATATTTATTAAAGTAACACTACATGCATATCAATTAATTTAAGTTTTACAAAATAGCACTCTCCTTTGTTGTATTGTTTAATAATACTTAAATACACATTTTAATTGCATGCTTCCTAGTTTCTATGTTAATTTTATAAGATATTTTTCATTACACATTCTTGCCCTAAAACTCATGAGAGGAGTCTCACCTAGGTTCAAAGGTTTGTACTAAATACTTCACTTCAACACTCAAAAAATGCTACTTGTTGGAAACAAAGAACTCCTTAAGTTGATTCATTTACAAATGGAGATATCATCATGATAATTTCATTGATTATATTAATCCCACATAATTACTGGTCAAACAAAATTTTATATATTTTTAACAATTAAATTACTTATATCAAATAATTGTAATTTGGATATATTTTATATTTGAAATAACACTACTTATAAGCAATCTTGATTACTTATACCAATTAATTATAATTTGCATATATCATATATTTCAAATTGCGCTATTTTTTAACTCACATACAATGCTAAATACTATCTATTAGTGTAAAAACTAAAATCAATAGTAATAATGATTATGACAAAGGGAGCAATAATAGATAGAGCTTTCTAGGTGATTCTATCTTAGGAACATTGTTCTAATCATTGATTTATTTCCTTGCATTTGTATCATCTTTTTAACCAAATTTAAAAATAAATAGCTATCCAAACAATTGGCCAAATAAATCTTCAACTATAAACAATAAATAGAATATTATTGTATTATGAGATAATAGGTGGATTTGTTCATTCATAATCAAGGATCATTTGTCAATTTGATCAAAAATCCATTGGAAAGTATTATACCCATGATTATTTCCTACAATGCACTCAAAAAGCTTATGTTTATCTAAGGGATAGTGACCTAGCTAGAATAGCAATGGAGACACATTGCAAGAGATTATTATTCCTACTATATGTAGGCCTTCTAACACAAATCTTTCTCAATTCAATGACTCCTAGCAACACCCACTAGCTATTTGATGATTGTTGTTTCATCCAATAATTGATTCAACTATCAATTATGCCATCTCTACTCTAATAACTATTTATAGTGGGTCGGGTCAAGTGATTTCACACCCTACTATTTAAGAGACAAGTTTGCAACCTAATTGTTGTTTGTTGGTAACAAACTTGCCACTCAAATTGTTGGATCTATAAAAGAAATGACAAGGATTATTGACATCTCCAACAACTCCACTAGCCTCAATACAATTAGCAAAAGATCATTAGATATAGGAAAGTCATGCTTTCTATTATTGAAAGGAGTTGGGCATGGCACTTCAATAGAAAAATGGAGTGATTAGCCAAACTAAGACACTAGAGTTAACTACCACGGCAAGCATCCCTAGATGGCCCATATCCACCTATACAAACTATTATCCAATATGCCAAATCTCATTCAAAAATGGTACGTAGAATACTATTGCATTCTCTTTTCTAGTTACCACTATGAAAAGTAACCCTTGTGAAGTTGGCTCAAACAATATCTAAGTTATTGAACAAATGTAAGAATTGATTATCAACTAAATGTAGGGATTGATTTCATCCTCCACAGCCACTAAAGCACAAACATGGGCCAATCAATGTTATCAACTAAATGTAGGTATTGATTTCATCCTCCACAGCCACTAAAGCACAAACATGGGCCTGGTCCCTTAGGACGTTAACAAGCACTTTTCCAAGTGCCTATGCCCATTGTTCTCAAAATATTTGAACAGAAGCCATCATTGTGGTAACATGGCATTCTTGCTACTCAATCATGCCCATTACACTAATACTAAGTGGGCTATTATCCACCTAAGTCACTAAAAATATATCATCTTAATGGGATATAAAGTCACTAACCCAGAACCAATGTTTATATAGGATCGGCTATAACTAATAACTATATTGATCGGCCTCATGCACAGGGTTTATACTAGCCCCATCATTATTATACGAGAAACTATATGTAGAATCATGACTGAAATGAAAACAAATTATTTCTGCTTGTTTTTATCGAGCAAATCAAATTTCAAAAAACACATCTAATAATGATTCTCTGTTTGGCAACCCAAAGTAAGGTTTATCTATTTCCACTTCGTCTTTTTTCTGTTACCAAGTGCATTGAAAATAGACATCGACAATTTTACATTTGATGTTCTGTTATATTTGTTATAAATCAGCTATATTTCTTTATATTGAATATAAGGTGTTTGATTATCCTTCCAAGAATATATGAATCAACACAAGCGGTAATAGGAATCTAACCTTTGCAACTAGTACCACTCGTACTGAGTGTATGCATCAGCAAATACCATGCCTGAAGATGAAGGTTCTCATTTTGGAGTGTAGATATATCAACATCCAAGACATGGAGATACACAGATGGAGTATGTCATTCACTTAGTGTATGCATAAAATGTATTTATCCACTCCTTTCTTAGATGTGCAAAATAAAAATAAAACTGTTGCCAATCTGCAAGCACCATTAAGGTTACAAGTCCCCAAGTTGATGTGTTACCATTCTATTTTTAGTGGCAATACTTTCTGGGTCAGCTTATCTTGTAATTATTTTGAATGTAAATGTTGTAAAAAGTCATGATAAAAGACGGTTGACATATTCCTTGTTTTAGTTTCATTCTTATCTTCCTTTCAATATTTATCCTAACAAGGAAAAGCAAGGGCTTTCTATTGGGGGCCCACCCTTTGAATTGAATAGAGAATTTACCAGCATCATACTTGTTAGAGATTTCCCAAAAGTTGAATTTCAAACCCACAAATTGGTTAGGCAATCCCCATAAATCCATTGACTAACTCTTGTCAGCTTCCTTGCCAAACATTATATACTTTCAGAGCTGAATTTGGCAACATGATAAAACTAGAGGCAGGCATTACTGCCTATAATACAACTGTTGCCATCACAGCTGCCAAAAAAAATACGTACTTTATAAAAGCCCTATACATAATAACATAATAAGACGGAACAGGACTGTAACATATGTAAATAATCATCATGCCGTGCTCAGAATGTTCCCCAAGCATTGATTACTGCCTAAGCAAGCCCGCTTCTGTAGTCATTATTGTCACTGGTAGGGCAAATACGAGCCTGAGGCTTGTTAGGTAGCACAACTTCATCTCTCTCACCAGCATCCTGATGGGTATTTCAAAAATCAGAAGACATGGCTAAAGGTCTTCCTGAGAAGTATTAATAATGATTTACAGCGTGTAATTCTTTCAGCAGATTCTTCAGTGAAGTCTGCATGCTGTGTCAGGTGCTAGTATAACCTAAGTCAGATAAACACATCAACACTGTTAAACAGCCGTATTGCTAAACAAAGATTCAAAATTCAGAATGTGGATAGAGATTGCCCTCTTTTGCTAGTCAACAAAATTATAGGGCAACACAAAAATGAAGTAAGCCTCTCTATGAGTGTTAAACATCTGGTGCATCAAGATCTTCAAATGCTGGATTATGAAAATCTGGAGAACCAATATCTGGAAATACTATCCCAATCATTTCCTTCACATTGTTGCAGCTGATTATTGACATTTCCTCCCATTCAAAACCTGTAATAGACTTTGCAGATGATTTAGGTATGATACATTTTTTGAATCCTAACTTTGCAAGCTCATTTACCCGTATATTCATCCTTGCAACCTAGCAACAAACAATGAAAATATAGTCAAACCTCTCGAAGCTAAAAGATACGCATAAGATGGTGGCAATAGAAACTATATCCTTCTCCAACATTGTAATTTGTCAATGAATCAAGATTATAACAATTAACATGCATAAATACTAAATAGCTATTGAATATTAAAAGCATCTTCCTATAGATTTTTTTACCTTATTAAGAATGTTCAATCAAACTTGAGCAAGTGCAATATGAATTATGATTACAATATAACATTCTGATGGATCGAAACCTTGGTGTCTTCACATATAAGATGAGTATGAATCAAATCCAAGGTACATTGACCAAGCAGATTTTTCCTTCATAAACAAGGTGTATGCGATGTAAACAAAGAAATTACATTACAAAACAAGAAAGAAAATAATGAATTGAACTGCAATAATTTCCTACACAGTCCAATGAGGAAAGTTATGCTAGTTAACCAGATCTATATTCATTCAGCAGATTTTTATCACAAAAGACATGTCAAATATAAAATAAGAAAAGAATACAAGATATACCTTGGAAACACCCACGGAGGGGAAAATCCCAGCAACAAGAGAGTAGTCTCAATGCATTATCAAAAACAAAACAATTACAGTACACTCCAAACATTATCTCCTGTTAGAAGATCTTCAGGATTCAACTTTTAGGAGACAAAGCAATCTTCTGACACTTGAAGAATCCAGCACTTGTCTCCAACCTTCAACCTACAATGCTCCAAAATCAAGATGACCAAGAATGCCCAAGCCAATCACCCAAGGCCTGTTTATATAGGCAATAAGCTCACTTAGAAACCACTAGTGGTTTCCAAAACCATGTGCTAACAACCCGATGTGGCGGAAATTCCAAAGCCCAATTTCGCCTGAAATGTGAAGGTTTTTGCTTGCACATCCCAACCACCCTAGAAATTAGGAGATATCCTCTATCTGCATCTCAACCAACTTGCCCAAAATCAATTTAACTCCATACTTTCTCCCCACACAATATGCCTAGTATCCTAATATTGCACTTATCCAAGTGGGGTGTCCTAGTCCACATGAATAAAATACATTGTTTATGCAAGGAGTAAAACACCTTCCAACAATCTGGAACAAAATGATTGCCAAAGTTCAAATTCCAGCATCAAACAGGGAAGGTTATCATAGTAAAAAGTAAATTTAAGTATTCATTTATTTCTCTAGGAGATGGCCAATCCTACGAGGAAGCAAGGCACTACCACAAGAATATCTCTTATCAATAGCTAAAAATAGCACAAGCTTTAAATAGCATGGGCTAAAAATAGATTTTTGACAATTAGCTTTGGTAAAAATTCTGGCAAAGCTTTACTATTCTAGTCATGGTGGATCCTCTAACGAAACCCTAAAGCTCTTGATAATTCACCAATCTTGGTACTTGAATCTGAAACCCTTCTATGTGTCGACATTTATGTTTTGCACCAAGCCCTAATTTGAAATACACAACCTTAAACATCTAAAACCCTTAGAGCATATGAAAGTGTTGCTCTCTAGACAAACCAATTTATAAACGCAACCGGTATAGGTTACTGAAAATTAATAAAGACTGCTGCAAAATCTGATGAGGATCATTGAAGATCGAATGAAGAACAGAATGGCGAAGATTTAATCACACCAGGGTGTCTCTGAATTTTATAAACAACTCTGAATTTACCTTCACACTGATCACTCCTCTGTATATCTAATCTTGATTTTGATGAGATGCCTCTATATATAGCAACTTTGCAAACTGCTGTACTTACAGAATTTTGGGGAAGATTAATGACAACTGTTCAGTACCAATCCAAAACCTGCTATACTGAAAATGCCCTGATAATTGATAAAAATCCTTTAAGTCAGTTTTGACAGAAATTGATAACAAATTCACTGAATAGGAATGAAGAATGATGATTGCTGCTGTACCTTGCTATTGAAAGTCTCTTCAAGGGCAACTCACTGCTGATGTAACTACTGACAAATCGCAGCTGATATAACAATTGCTGGCATATCACTGAATTTCCTTCCATTTTTAAAACTGATCTGTCTTCACATTGATCACACCAACAAATATAGCAGGGTTATATTTCAAAAAACTACACCTTTTATAATAAGGGCATGCCCTATATAGCATATATAGCATCACACAACTTAAAACCAAAACAAATCAGCCTTTATATGTTGTGCACCCTGTTGGAACTCAAATTTGTAATGTTATTTTTGCTTAAGTCCCTTACATTTTGTGTGCCTCAGTCATATTTGACCCATTGTTCATAACTGATCTGAGACATCCTAAAGGGGTCCCCTAAGTGTCAAATGATGCAAAAATCCACAATAAGTCTAAGTCTAGGTTGTTTCTACTGTAATCCTTGGTGTTTTGTTTGTCAGCCTTTCGAAATTTCAGGGTTCTCCATACCTGTATACCTTCCCTATCGATCCTGACAACCCATTTAAGTCCTTGTTAAAATCTCGTCGAAGTGTTATCTTGTCAAAGCTTCCAATTTTCAGTCTTAGTCAAGTTCAATAATCAGCAGTTTTCAGTGTCCTCTCAGTGTGTGTTCAGTTCTGACTTGACAGTATATTTAGTAGAACCAAGTGATATCAGACCTGCAATCAACTTCTAGTGTCATCTATCAGAGGTATACCTTTGTTGGGTACTTGAGAATTTTGTTATCTATGCTGTTTGCTTTCAGTTAGGTTGTTGCAGCAGTCTTATTTGTGATCAGAACTTTATATCAAAATTGTATCTTTCTAAATAACGTTTTGTATTGCATCGGATATTTTGTAATAACCTGGATGGTAATACTGCCCTTGGTTTCATTTTGCACTTAATTGTTTTTGCTCACCTCATTGAATAAGTGGATGAAGTTGTGTTGTGTAATTCCACACCACTGAATAAGCGAGTAGTGTCTGTGTTTTGTGTAAATGTAATCAAATCTTTTATCAAACTAGGAGCCTAAGGATTCTAAGAAAATTCTAAGTGTAAGAATTCTATTCAAGATTCTAAGTCAGATTCAATTCTTCTTATTTGAATGTGCTGATTGCAGAACATTTATAAATTTCGATGTCTACAAACAGGGATCGCATTTATGTTTTATACTTCAAGGAGGAGACACGCCTCCAAGGAGAGAATGTCTGCTGTTTGATCATTTGTACTAACATACTCCAACTGGATCACTTTCCTTTCTACCATGTCTCTTACATAATGATAGGGGATCTCAATGTGCTTAGATCTATCATGGAAGACAGGATTTACAAAGAGTTTGATGCAACTCTGATTATCACAATGAATAATTGTAGGATTCAAGGGCTCACCAAAGAGTCCCACAAGCAATTTACGAAGCCAAACTGCTTCTCTTGCCCCCATAGAGGCTGCAATGTATTCAACTTCTGTTGAGCTTTGTGCTATTGAAGACTGTTTTCTGCAAATCCAGGAGATCATAGCTGAACCTAAACTGAAGCAACATGCTGATGTGCTTTTCCGATCGGTTACACTTCCAGCCCAATCTGAACTAGAGTATCCATGTAGATCTAGTTGGTCATTTCTGTAAAGAAGACCGTATCCAATAGTGCCTTGAAGATATCTCAATATATGTTTCACAACCATAAGGTGAATTTCCTTTGGCTCACACATGAACTGGTTGAGAGCATTCACTGCATAGCAAATATCAGGACTGGTGTTAACTAGGTATATCAAGGATCCAATCATTTGTCTATATAGGGTTGGCTCTGCACACTTGGATTCTGCTGCTGCTTCTTTTAGTTTGTGAAGGTTGGTTTCCATAGGTGTAGACATGGGTCTACAGTCCAACATTCCAAATCTCTTCAGAATATCAATAGTATACTTTCCTTGGTTTATTATGATGCCCTCTGGTTTCTGCCATACTTCCAAACCTAGGAAGTAGTGAAGAATGCCCAAGTCTTTCATGTCAAATTCGGATGTTAGATCCTTCTTTCCTTGAGCAATGAGGTGATCTTCTCCTGTTATCAGCAAGTCATCAACATATAAAATAATTATTAACATATCACCTTTGATTACTTTAAAGTAGAGATTTGGGTCTGCATCATTCTTGGAAAATCCTAGTCCCAAGAGGTAGCTGTCAATTCTTTCATACCAGGCCCTGGGAGCCTATTTAAGTCCATAGAGAGCTTTCTTTAGTCTGCTCACATGTGAGTCAGGTTTATGTATCACAAAACCTTCAGGCTGTTCTAGATAGACTTCCTCTTCAATGGTTCCATTTAGGAAGGCAGTTTTTACATCCACTTGATGGATCTTCCAACCTTTAGCTACAGCAATGGCTAACATTGCTCTCATGGATGTGTAACAGGCAACAGGTGCAAATGTTTCTTCATAATCAATGCCTTCTTTTTGTGAAAAACCTCTTGCCACAAAACGTGCCTTATGTTTTTCTATACTGCCATCAGCAGCATGCTTGATTTTGAAGAGCCATTTAGAAGAGACAACAAATTTCTCTTTTGGTCTAGGCACTATATCCCATACATCATTCTTTAGAATGGAGTGATATTCTTCCGTCATTGCGTCCTTCCATACTTGATGTTTGAGGGCTTCTGTAACACTGACAGGTTCTGAATTTATGATGTTGTTCATTAGAGCAACATAGCTAGAGAACCGTTTGGGTCTTTTACTTTCCCTAAACGTTCCTTTGGGTGCTGCATGATTCTTGGCTTCTTTGATCATCTTTCTAGCCCAAATTGGCCTCTTTCTACCATTGTCATTTGTATTCTCATCTGAAGTAGTTTGAAGTTCATTTGGCATTTCCTCAGGATACTCCCTCTGAATCTCAGGAGCAGGTTCCATTTCTAGAACTCTAGGGGAATAGATTTCTATCTCACTAAAACTTCTTGCCCTTTTGAATGCAATGTCTTCTTCAAAGATGACATCTTTGCTAAATTCAATTTGTTTCTGCTCGGGTACGAATATTCTGTAGGCTTTGGAGGTTTCACTATATCGCACAAATACCCCTTTCTTTTCGGAAGGTTCTAGTTTGAATTTTTTCTCTTTGGGCACATGAATATAGACAGGGCAACCAAAAATCCTAAAATGACTAATATCAGGTTTTATGCCGGTGAAAGCTTCTTCAGGAGTTTTGTTATCTAGATGAGAATGAGGACATCTATTTTGAATGTAGACAACAGTTCTAGAGGCTTCTGCCTAGAAAGAAGTTTCAATGTTCTGGTCAAGCAACATTGCTTTAGCAGCTTCTACAATGGTTCTATTTTTCCTTTCAACAACCCCATTTTGTTGAGGGTTGTAGGCTACTGTAAACTCCCTCTTAATCCCAGCACTCATGCAGAATTCTTTAAAAATTTCAGAAGTGCATTCTTTCCCATTGTTTGTCCTTAAGATTTTTATTTTCTTCCCAGAGAAGTTTTCAGTAAGGGCTTTCAACTCCTTGAACCTTTTAAGGATTTCTAATGACTCTTTACACTTAAGGAAATAAATCCAAGTTTTCCTAGAGAAGTCATCTATAAATATGACATAGTATAGAAATCCTGCTTTGGAAGGTACAAACATGGGTCCACATAAATCAGAGTGAACCAATTCTAATACATTTTGGGTTTTACTCAAGCTATTGTGAAAAGATCCTTTTGTATTCTTTCCTAGGGCACAACCTTTGCAAGTTCCTTCATGAGATGGTTTTAACTTAGGTAAGCCTGTTACAAGTTTTTCCACAGAAGGTAGGGCACGAAAATGAAGGTGTCCTAATCTTCTATGCCAAATTTCATTTGAATCAAAAGTGTCAAGGGTAAGGGCTTGCTTAAACTCAGTGCATAGTTTGTAAGGATACCCTTGTCTTATACCTATGGTTTGGGCTTTCTTGATAGTTGAGTTTTTAGGCCATGCTAGAACTTTCCCACCCATAAAGGTAACTCTATATCCATTGTCTTCAAGTGCAAAGATGGATATTAGATTCCTCTTTATTCTAGGTACAAATAAGACTCCAGTGAGTTGAAGGGAAAGACCGGATTTCAATTTGATGGAGCAAATTCCAACCCCTTTTACAGGGTGTGCAAAATCATCCCCAATGGTTACTTCTTCATCAGTCTTTTCAGTCATAGTGTCTAAGTGTTCTCTGAACCCTGTGATATGTCTAGAGGAACCACTATCAATTACCCAGTTGTGGGTGTTGTTAGATACTTGACTAGATAAGGCTGAATAGAACACAAAGTTCTCAGATTCGTGATCTGAATTTGACTTTCCTACTTTAGCAAAAGATGCTTGTTGTTTTGTTCTGTCAGGGCAGTTCATTGCATAGTGGCCATATTGATCACATCTGAAACATTGTACTTGAGAAATGTCTTTCTTCTTGAAAGATCCCTTTCCATTGGAATTTCTCTTTCTTTTAAATGATCTTTTCCTATAGGAGTTTTTCTTACTCCTTTTATTAGATGTTGTGTTGAGCACATGAATGTCTTCATCTATGTTCTTTTGTTGAGAGTCTTGTTTCCTCTTGAAGGCAGTTTGTTCTTAGCCTATCGAACTTGGAGAGTTTAGATCTCGCACTTATTCCTTGAACAAATGACTCCCATGAGTTTGGTAGGCCTCCTAGTGCAATTAGAGTTAATTCTTTGCTATCAATCTGATATCCAATTGTGGATAATTGATCCCTTAGTTCAATGATCCTCATGAAGTATGCATTAATAGTTTCTCCTTTGTTTATTTGGACATTGTTGATTTGCCTCTTTAATGCAAGAGTCCTACTGGTGTTGTTTATCTCATAGGTGCTCTCAAGAGATTTGAACATTAGATATGCAGTTTCATGTTTTGCTAGGAATGGGCACTATATGATCCCTAACTGCATCTACTAATATTTTCATGGCCTTTTCATTGTTTTCAATCCATTGAGTTTTCTCAGGATCAGCCTCTGGTTCACTTTTGTTTTCTCTCACAAGTGAATCTAACTTATTTTCTTTAAGAATCATCATGATTCTAAATTTCCATGATGTGAAGTTGTTTGCTCCTGCAAGACGATCTTCAAATCTGATCACACTTGACATTATGAAGAATGTGATGTGAATTCGATTTAAAAATACGAATTTTTCTTAAGCAATCTGATATCTAGATTTGATTTGGATTCACTCAACTTGGCTCTGATACCATGTAAATGTAATCAAATCTTTTATCAAACTAGGAGCCTAAGGATTCTAAGAAAATTCTAAGTGTAAGAATTCTATTCAAGATTCTAAGTCAGATTTAATTCTTCTTATTTGAATGTGCTGATTGCAGAACATTTATAAATTTCGATGTCTACAAACAGGATTGCATTTATGTTTTATACTTCAAGGAGGAGACACGCCTCCAAGGAGAGACGCGCCTCATGAGAGGATGTGTCCTTTGAAGGCGTGGGTCTTCTTCAGCCAACTAATCGGTGGCTAACATAAATACATAAGTATTAACACCCTGCGATTTTGTATTATGCAAAGTTTGAGCATCATTTATTATTTCGAATTTTATTCATGCTCATAAATTCGAATTTCTTATTTTTCTAGAAATATTATAAAGAGTAATTTCGATCACATATAAATGATGATGATGCAATCAGCAATCATTATTTATATCTGACCGAAGCTACCTTTCATCAACATTTTGTAATTACACTCGGTTGAATAAGCGAGTAGTGCATGTGCTTTGTTATTGCACTCCACTAAATAAGTGATTAGTGCTCGTTCTTTGTAATTGCACACTCCCCTGAATAATTGTAGAAGTGTTTCCTATCGGTTCTTGCATCAAGCATATTCCACTGAAGAAGTGAAGATTTGGCCGACACTGTCGCCTAGCGTGTTTCTTTCAATGTTGCTCATTTTAGATAGTTGCTGTCGTGGACATTGCATCGCAGTTTATTTCAGTTAAAAATTTCAAAATATATAGGGTGGTTATTACAAATTTCCAGTCTTGGATTATGGTTAGATACTTCATTTCCTTAACTCAAACTTTCCCCATCAGCAACAAAAGCTTGAAGGGGCTAGCTTACAAAGTTAGCAACGTGGACTTCCTTAGATATGTATCTATGATTTACATTGTGCATGACCAATTTGTAAATGTGTTGTTAGCTTTATGGCTTCTTGTATTCACTATCATTAATAAGGGTTGTATTATTTCACCCTTTGTATATCTTGATTTTGTAACAATGTTATCTTCATTATTAGTACTAGATATGTGTTTGTGAGACTCTCATAGTAATGAGATGTATTTATTAATTCTCATGGTTAATGACATGCATAGCATGGGATATTTATTGTTTTATTATTGGATTATCCAAAAAAAAAATCCAATTGCTTTTTGAGGTGTGCGACAAACTACTAAACATTGATATCAAGGTGCCCACATGAAGGTGGTTGTGTAGGGAGAGCAAGTATTAAAGCTACACAAGGGGAGGAGTAAACCAAAGAGTGTTGGAAATATTGTCATTGATGTCAAAGAAGGCAAATATACCATCATTCTCATTCAGTGCTTGTTATGGCTGTTATGAGACATCTATGTCTAAGAATATTTGGCGAAGGATAAGAAGAATATTTGGTGAAGGATAAGGAGGTCTATCTCCATCAAGGTTGACTCTCTTCTAAGGACGATTGAAGGGCAATTGTAAATGTGAAGTTAAAGATTAACTTTAGATATCTATGCTGGCCGACCTCCATTGGTATTGAAGTTTAAATTAAAACTTATTTATTTAGGCCGACCTACATATATGACCGCCAAGATTAAAATATTTGAAATTATGTTTGGCCAACCCATACTCTCATGCTAGTCAACCAAACAATTTACAAGAAGGCTGCAACCAAACAAGAAAAAGGCAATATATATACTTAATCGCATCTGTTAAAATGTAATCAAGAAAAAAATAAGCAGTAATTAACTAATGAAGGGTAATGATTAATAATGCAGTGACCACTATTGAAAGGAAGCAAATTGATAAAGGTGGCGATTAATATAAGTGCCCAGATTTGTAATAGAAAATAATCAAGGCATCGATTCAAGTTTAGAAGAGGTGCAATTTGTTGAGGAGTTGTGTCCATTGTAAAAGGTCACATACATTCATAAAGAAAATTTGATATACATACTGACCGATTTTGAAGGAAGATATTGACAAAGTTTGGATCAGATTTATGAAAGAGAAGTGTGCATGATTTGGATCATATTTGAGAAAGAAGTATAGTGTGTGAATTGAGATCGGATTTGTGAAGGATATTGTGTTTGAACCTGATTTGAAAAGGAAAGACTTACATCATATAGAATTAGAAGTAGTAATCAGAATTGAGAAGGAGAGATACTGTGTGGGATGCAATCAGATTTAAGGAAGAAGAATATTATGTGAGTTGTAATCAGATTTGTGAGGAAGATCCTGTGAAGAAACATACTATATCAGCCATTGAAAGATTAATAGGTTGGAGCCTCTTTGTCATGTCCCCGAAATAGAACATTAAAGTAACTAGGTGTTGAAATGCAAATAAACAAAATAAGTGACAAATTACCTATTTACAAATATTAACAATTTAATATTACTATAATTGTAATCATAATATAATATTATTAATATTAACAAAATAAATATTAGCAATTTAAATATTATAATTATAATGCAATTATCGTAATGGTTAGAACTAATATTATTACTAATTATATATATCATAATAACAAAAACAATATTAACAATAACAAGGGCTCTACTGGTGACATTCTTCATCTTCAAGTGAAGTCTCTTTTGTCCCAGATCCAAGCCAAAATTCTCCCTCCGCCTCAAGGTGTATCATTCTTGTTCTATTGAGATTGCAGTGGATGGTTGTTATGAGGGTGTGGTCAAACTTTGAAGCAATGCTTGCAATTTGTAGTGTGGAACAAAATTCTGGTGCTAGTGTATATTTGCTAAAGATGACAGGTTCGGAAGCTGAGAGGAACTTCATTGCTTCTACTGCAGTGCTTGCTGCTCTTTATTGCAGGCACATTTGGACGAGGGTGGCTGTGTTGATGTTTGGATGGTGCTGGACATTCCTTCTTTCTGCCAACACTTGCTGTCCTTTCATCTTATTGCTGTTCTCTGTATGTCTTCTTGAGATTGTTGTCTTTGTCTATAATGATGTTGGTTGTTTGGTTGCTGTTATGCAACTGTTTGGAGGCTTTGTAGCTGGTTTGTTGTTGCTACAGCCCTCTACTTTGTAAGCTTATAGCTGCTGTTCTGTTTCAGCTGTGTACTCTTGCTCTGTAATTTGATTTTTTTTAGCTTTTTCCAATAAAAAAAATTAAAAAATATTCACAAGAATATAATTATCATAATGGATGAAACAATTAATATTAGTTGTAAACATCATAATAATAAAAATAATAAACATTGAGATAAAGGTACAAAGGGCAGCGATTATATTGGAGCAGCCAAAGATAATGAATAAGACAAAAAAGGGGTGCCTTAATCATTAGCAAATAAATTAAATATCATCATTCTGACTGCTGCAGACTATACATGGGGAAATAATATTAAAAGGAGAGATTAGCAACTAAAGAATGCATCGATTAACACTTCAAGAACAGCGATTCCTTTAGGGCAACAATCAGAATCGATACCATAATTTATATTATTAAATAAAGGCTGAAAAGGATAGGAAAAGGTGCGATTAAGATAATAAAAAGGTATACATTTAAATTGAAGAGTTGTGTCTACTGAAACCCATTGTGAAAGGGTATGTCCCTTATACTTACTCAAGACATATTGAAGCAACATAAAATACAGACATATGGAGGGGCGGGAATCAGATAGGAGAAAAGTACAGGTAGTGATCAGTCCATAGATACATCATATACCAGGTAATTCTAGATTAGTGTGATTTGATACCATGTTGATAAAATCAGAATTATTGTGAATTAAATTTCTGTTAGTAGTGTATGTTAGACTTAGAGTAATGATAATTGAATTTTATGATAAATCATAGGATAGAGTTAAGGTAATTACAATCTGAATTTCTGTTATTATATATACATATTAGAGCCAGATTTGATAGAGGTACTTATTTGATTCATCCTCATTTATTTATAATACATGTTCAGGAAATTATGTGTTTGTATATTTGCTCATATGTATTTCTATAATTAGTCAATTGTTTATCCGTGTTTCACCATGGTAGGAATAAGGGATTACAAAAGGGGAAATGCAGCAAGACGGAGTCTCCTAGATACACCACCTGGGTGGGGGACGTAATGAGCCTCCGTAGGCGTAAGGGGTTGCCTTTGGGTCTAGGTTGATTTCCGGATACGGCAAAGGGGCCTCCACTAGATACGCCACCTGGGGGGGACAAGATGAGCCCACATGGGCCAAGGGGGTTTGCCTTTGGGATCAAAGGGTGTTGTCTCTAGGTCTCGATGGATAACCAAAATAACCATTGTAATCTCACCTCCCTACCATGGCATGACAAGGGAGAAAGATCGACTATGGGAGATGAAACAAGGATGTTGACAAGGAAGTTGAGAGTCCCACCAGGTCATATGAATGGCATGCACCACATGAAGAGGGGAGAGACCAAGGCTTCCTATCATCATCCTCGTTTCGTATAACCTATAATTGAGCAAACCCAAAATGGGATTAGTTAGTTCATTACGAAGTTGCCAAGATTAAGTATTGAAATGAGAGAAAAACCGAGATTGCTCTCAAATTAAAAATTTGTCATTCACATTGCACTGCAAACTATTACATTGTATTGCCTTTAAAAGGCCAATATTCCCGTATAAAACAAGTTACGAGAATATAACTACCAAAACCAAAATTTTATTTATTAAATTAACAATAGTTTGTTAATTTATTTATTTAACACTATATGTCAAGTAGTAAATTTCTAACACCCCCCCTTAGTACTGACATAGAAGAAAACTAGAAATTAGTACACATATTCTTCATCACTTTGATGTGGAATTTCTTCATCACTTGAAGTGTGGTCCTATCCTTCAATTATCAATGCGTTATCTTGCAACTTTCCATCAAGAAGATCCCGTGCTCTCTGTTTACAATTCAGTACTACATGTCCTACCTTTTCACAATAGAAACATGTGCCACTTGCATGTTTGAACTTCATCATATGTTTGGAGTTTTTGTAAGAAGTACTAGTCTTGTTTCGTGCAGTTAATGCAACTTCTTCTTCTGAAACATGTTTGTTTCTTTCATCGAGCAATGTAGATATAATACTTTCTAGACTTGGATTGATTTTGCTTAAGGTGAATACCTTGTGAGACATACTATTTAAAAAAATGGCTTTTGCATCATTTTTCTTTATTTCTTCATTTATACCAGCCAACTGATTTATCAAGGAACGAAATTTACTGATGTGAGACACTATATCTTCACCTTCTTCCATTTTCAAACCATACAACTTTTGTTTTATAGTTATTTCTGCACTATCAACTTTTGATCCAAACAAAGTATTCAATGTTTCCCAGATATCCTTAGAAGATTTTTTTAAAATCTACATGATGCAAATAAGGTTTAGATAAACCGAGACCAATTATAGCCCAATGCTTTCTTATCTTTTACCTTCCATTTTTGAAGTTCATCTGCATCTATTGGCTTTGGCACTATACCATCAACAATTTCCCAGAGATCTCTTTCAATTAACAATAATTGAATCTAAATTTGCCAACTGTGAAAATCATTTCCATTAGATTTTTCATAAAGGCTTAACTTATCCATTTTGTGTTGAATAAAATGTGTCCTTAAATTTTCAGAAATAAAAGAAAAAACCTGTAAAAAAATAAATTCTTCCTTTTGTACCCTAAACGCCTTGACATAAGTTTGTGATTCTGAGATATATTTTTGTGCGTCAATTGTGTGAGTGCAAAACACAGACCAGCCACATCAATGAGTCCTATGAATGCCTTTAACAACTCCTTATTCCACACCTGTTGCAGCTGTCCTTTGATATGCTCTAATGGTTGACAACATATAAATGAATATCTCAATAGCCTCCACAAAAACGTCATCAGCAATGGAGTTCAATGCTTAACTAATGTACTGCATATTCAAATCTTTAAAATACCTCTCAAACGCTTGTCACTGCTAATGAATATTGCGCCCAAAAAGAACATGGAGAAGCATGATTGCCAAGTTTGAACATATGCTTGCAGCAGATTGGTGTATTGACATATAATTTTTATTTTAAATTTTTTTGGGATGATAACAATGGACAAAATGGAATGTCAAACAATGGCAAGAATGAACACAATGAAGAGAAAGAGAAGAAATGCAGATGAATGATGGAGTCAAAAGGATTTTGCACATGGTCTACATTGCTCACTTGTTGACGAATGCAAGAATGGTAGAAAACAATAGCAGTTGCACATGGTCTTCACTGCAGTACCATTGCAAACACCGTTGTGAGGAAAAAACAAATGAATGGAGGGCAATCAGAGAGAGGTCCAAGAAGAAACCTGCTCTGATACCATATTGAAATGAGAGAGAAAAACCAAGATTGCTCTCGAATTAAAAATCCGTCATTCACATTGCACTGCAAACTATTACATTGTATTGCCTTTAAAAGGCCAATATTCTCGTATAAAACAAGTTACGGGAATATAACTACCAAAACCAACTTTTTATTTATTAAATTAACAATAGTTTGTTAATTTATTTATTTAACACTATATGTCAAGTACTAAATTTCTAACATTAAGGATATTATTTAAATAGAGTTTCTCATGTTTAATTCTAATGTTCAAGGCTGAGTACTAATTGCTAGGCTATTTCAGTGATGAATTTCTAACTTACTTGCAAGGCCTAAACAAATTCAAAGTATCCCCTAGGTCTCATTGCT
Source organism: Sequoiadendron giganteum (assembly GCA_007115665.2). Taxonomy (NCBI): domain Eukaryota; kingdom Viridiplantae; phylum Streptophyta; class Pinopsida; order Cupressales; family Cupressaceae; genus Sequoiadendron; species Sequoiadendron giganteum. The sequence continues at coordinate 608,888,449 of CM021109.1, read as the reverse complement.
TAGGGAGTTGACATTTTGGGATAGATTTAGGATAATCCCTAATAGGGACATTACATTCTTATTGGGTTGGAGCTCAGTTTGTGTGGGGGTTGGAGCCTCCAATAGGTTAGAGCCTCTTGCTGAGTTGGAGCTCAGTTGTGTGGAGATTGGAGACTTTAATAGTACATTGGAGCCTACAACAAGAAGGAGAGATATAGATATAAGCAATATTTTGCCATGGTTTTCTCTCGCAAGGGTTTCAACGTAAATTGTGTGTTTTCTTTGTGTTCTTAATTGTTAGATCTTACATATGTGTAATTATTGTGATCGGATAAGTTTTGAAAAGTAAAAGATTGCTTGATAACGATTCACCCCTTGCACCCACCGCTCCAACGCCCCCGCCCTTCCCTCCCCTCCCCTCCCCTTCCCTCTCCTCTTCTCAGTATCATCATGTGCTTATCAAAGAGATATAAAGGATATTGAGGGAGTACAAGGACGTCATGTCAAAAGAGCTGCTCGAAGGCTCACCACTAGTACATAGTATTAGTCATGCCATAGACTTGATACCAAAGTTGAGTCTTTTGAATGAAGTGGACTATAGGATGACACCACAAGAGAATGAGCAGATCAAAAAGCAAGTGGAGGAGCTACTAAGAAAAGGACTAGTCAAGGAAAGAATGAGTCCATGCATAGTGCTAGTAATGCTAGTGCCAAAGCAAGACAAAAATGGAAGATGTGTACCAACTAGTATAGATATCTTAAATACATCTATCTAAAAAAAGCCAAGAGAAATCAATTAAGAGCTATTTTATTTACTTGAAAGTTATTTTGTTTTATTTACTAGACACATAAATTTTGTTGTATCTATATTGTTTTTTTTAAATACACTTGTTTTACTTTTGTATGTAACTTCTAGTTTTTTATTTTATTTTATTTTATTTGCAAAGGTTACATTTGATAATTTTGGTGATTCTAATTCGATTTTTTTCATTTGCATCTAATTTTTTATATTTATGTTTTTTAAAATTATTACTATAAATTTGTAAAATTAATTTTTTTTAAGGGATTAATTTTTCTAAACATTTGCTAATAGTTTTTTTAAATGTTTTGATAAATTTAATTATGAAATAATAGATTAACTTTCTAAATTTATATTTTTCCTATATTTTGGGTTAATTATTTAATTCTTTAAGATTTATATCTTTATTCAACATAGTGTCCTTCAATTTTCAATTATAATTAACAAATCAATTTTTATATCTCATATTAATAAACTAAAATATCTTCTTGAAACTTTTTATTAGCTAAATAAGATGAAGTGGATAGTGTTGATGAGCACATATCTTTGTTTTCATGTGCTCTTTATTTTAAAAATATTATATTTGTTATTAAATATTAATCTATGTTACCCCAAGTTTTCGAGATGAGGATAGCAAGAGATGGGAGGATGCATTTTGGGGACAGGGATAGGAGGTAGGCCATTTTTTAGCGGGTAGCAAGGGATATCTCTTAAAAAACTAGGGAAAATTTTAAAATTTTTAAATATTCATATGATAACATTGATAAAGCAATCATCATATACATCATAGAACCTTAACACATAATATTAGAGTTCAATTGAGCTTTTCATTTCATAGAAAGCAACAAATAAATTGATTTTTAGCGAAATTTAATTGCATTCATTGACAATACGCATATATTATATAAAAATTACAACAAAATGCCAAAAGGCTACAAATTTCAACTACAAAATGACAAAAATATAGAAATATGTAGTAATCAACATCTCCTAACACTACATCGAAATAGGAGTTTAAGTCACTGCCACTATGAGAGTTTGTCTCATTTTGATCTAATGGAACCCCAAGCAATGCATCATGCGCCTCCTGATCATCAACCTATGTAGTATCTTTGAGATCATCCCAACGTGTAATTGGAGTTTGACGATACTCAAGAGTTTGGCGATCTTGAAGCCACAAGGCACTATGCATAACCACCAACTTCTCCAATTGTCTAGAGGTAAGCCTATTCCTCTACACTAACTAGATGAAGCTATATGTAGACCAATTCCTCTCTACAGTAGAGGAGCTAGCAACCAATGAAAGGAGATGAGTGGCAAACATCCTCAACTCTGGTGCATCCTTGCCATGCCATATCCACCAGATGGGGTTGATTTGAGCTAATGTAACTCTATCTATCTTCGCCTTTGGTCTATTGAATGTTGGGCCACGAAGATTCACAAAAGCTAGCCACTGTGCTCTAAGTTTGCTAGACTCCTCAATATATATTTTTCCAAGTGCTTTCATGAAGCCTTCTTTCACCTCTTCATCATCCAATGGAGGCACTGTCCCAGGTCTTGGTGCATACCATTTGGGATTTAGAGCATAGGCTGCCATATGAAGTGGGGTTTTCAAAGTGTTTCACCGTTGTGTCACAATGGGCCTAATGTGCTCATAAAATCCCAAATCAGGGTCCCTGCTATGAATTGCTTGCTTCATCTATCCAAGCATGTTGTCAAATGTCTATTAAATCTCTCCAAGGCTAGGAGAGTTTGTATTAGCATACCTTATGACCCACACAATAGGTAAGATGATGGAGCAAATATATCTAAAAACAATGAAAATAATTTAGTAAATTTACAAGTTAGAAACTTAGAAACTTAGTAACTTAGAAACAATAAAAATTATAAAATAAAAAATCTCAAATTTAATTATAAAATCAGAAATTTATTAATTTAATATCAATAATAGTATGAAAACCACAATACTAAAATCAGCAATGTATTAGTTAATAATAAAATAATACTAAATTTAGAAAGTTAATAATAAAATCAGCAATTCATTAAAAAACAACAATGTCTTACCTCATTGTGGACCACCAAACATCATTGAGGATATTTTGTTTCACTTTTTCTTTTGGTTGTGTTTGCCTCTACTCATCTAGCCCACTTTGAATTAACCACCATTAATTGTAGAGGCTTTTGCACCTCAATCATCCACTCCAACAAAATAAAGTAGATAGCATATCTGGTATCCATAGGCTTGAGGAATTCCTTCCTCGAAAAAGTCCTAAATAATGCAAGTGATGTGTGATGATTGCAAATGAACATTTGAATGCTTCTAGCTTCTGACACCACTGCCTTCACCAAATCTATTTTCCCAAATGTCTTTCCATGCATCGTTCAATGCATGAACACAATATAGGGTCCAAAAAATATGCTTGTAAGCACCCTCCACCATCAAGCCAACTAACTTGCATACACAGTTCAAACCAGTCACTACTTGTACAACATTAGAGGGTCCAACCTCTTCTATGGCATCCTTCAAAATCTGAAATTGGAAGCTTGCATCCTTCCTCTTACCCGAACAATCATTAGCTCTAAGAAAACAAGAGCTTATTGAACATGTGACAATGACATTGATGACTGGTCGATGTCTAATATTGATCCATCCATCCATAATGATGGAGAAACCATCCCTTATCCAAACTTGTCTCAACTCCTCCATCATTATACTCACCTTGGAATACTCCTTATCGAGGAGGAAGGTGTGAAGCTTATGATCTCTAGGGAAAACATATGAAGGACCAATAGCAAGTGTATCTTTGAACATTTGTTTAAAATATAGAGTGTGCCACATGAAATGGTATGACATTAGCATAGAAAAAATTGGCAACAAAACTATTTGCTAAATCTCGTGATTGCATGTTAAACATGCTTGCAAAACTAGTGGACATTTTCTTTCCTCTTTGACTCTCAAGATCAACACTTCTAGATTCAATGGTAGTAGCACTAAACAATGACCCACTAGGTTGCAAAGACCCCATTGGCATTCCTTTCTTTTGGCTTCACTCTTCATGACAACCTAGTCACCTCGACCTTCTCGGCTAATGTAATGGTTTTACACGCTTTTATCCCTTGGCGAGGTATGCCTAAAAGATAGGAGTAAACTCTTATGTAGCTGCCCCTATAGTCCTTGCAAATATGACACAACCATACTCTACTAATTTTTTTTCTTAGTGTCTATGGCTGTTACAAATTGTAAAAGAGGGTTTTTTGCATTAAATGGGCCCTTTGCATAATTTTTCAAGAGATTAGAAGGGAATTGAAATGGATTTTCAAAACTAGGTGTCCCTGAAACACTCACACTCTTTGAAGAACTTCCATGGCATGCTTGTTCAATTTTAATTTCTTGACCCTCACTACCCTCATTATTTTTAGTGCTCATTGTTTTTTGGTTGACAATGTAAATGACAGCTGCAAGTGAAAACATAGAAAACAAACAAACAAACAAAAACTCTCCTAAATATTTGAAATTTTGACAAAAAACAAAAAAAAAATGCAAAAGAATTTGTAAAAATGAACAAAAAATAATGAGCTTACCTTAAATGATGAGACTTGGTCTTCTTTTGCCCTTCGCTCACTTCTCTTTCCTTCTTTCACTTTGTTTCTCACAGTTGTGCTCTTTTTTTTCGACTCTTCACAATTTGCAAAATGACACAAATGAGCTCCTTTTTTGTTTTGAATGTTATAGTTTCTCTTTTCAGGTTTAGGTTTTACGTAAAGGGATGTGGGGGCTCACATTACTTTTGTGTGTTTTTTTTTTAAATCAATAAAAAATTGGCTAAGCCATAAGGGACAGTTAGCTGTCCCCTAGCATTTCCTATTTTTTCTTGGATGTCCCCAAGACATTTTCGAAATTTTGCAAATTTTGGGGATGGTCTGAGGACGTTTTCGACCCATCCTCGTGTCATTGAGATGTTTCTTGCTATTGATTCCCCTAATTTGGTCGGGGATGCGTCCCTAGATTACATATATATTAATATTTTGACGTGTAAATAATTGTCAAATTTAAAATTAAAGTCCCACTTATCCCCTCGTCCCTGAGACGTTTCCTACTGGGGATGCGTCCTTGGGTTACATAGATATTAATATTTTGACGTCTAAATAATTGTCAAACATAAGATAAAAGATAAGAGTTCTTTATTAACACGCTCACGCAATTATACTCCACCCCTTGCTACCATTGTAGAATGTCTCTCAGCCTTAATTAAGCAACCATTAACAAGATAACCATCAAATATTAGTTTTCACTACCACAAATGAACAATTCGATAGACTACCTCTATGGGGCAAGGTGCTTCACCAAAATCAATTTAAAGAGTAGATATGACTAGTTTAGGATCAAGGAAGGCTGCAAATGGAAAATTGCCTTCAAAACTAGAGATAGGTCCTATTTATGGTTGGTAATGTTGTTTGGTTCAACAAATCCATTAAGCATGTTCACAAGGCTGATGAAAAAAGTACTTAAACCATTCCTCGAAAGGTTTGTGGTCATGTAATTAGATGCTATTTTGATTTTCAATGAAACTAGGGAAGAACATCTTGGGCACATTAAGTAGGTATTGCAAAGGTTGCACAAGAAACTATTGGAGAATCCCAAAAGATGTAGTTCTATGAAGATGGAGTTGGTGCAGTTGGGTTTCATAATATTCCCAAAAGGTCTAAGGATGGACCCAAAAAAGGTGCGAGCAATAGTGGAATGGTTGACACCGAGGAATATAATTAAGGCACAAAGCTTTCATGGACTAGCAAGGTTTTAAAGAAAGTTCACTAGAAACTTCAATACTACCCATGCACCAATCAATAAGACCATGAGGGGTGATAAGAAGGAATATTCTTGGACCAAGAATGTAGAACAAGTACTCCAAGCCATAGTTACGAGACTCGCCCGGAAGCGCCCAAACTCGGCGAGTCCCGAGCCGAGCACACCTGGCCGGGTCCTGGGAGCCCGGACGCGGACGCGGCCGAGTCCTGGTCGGACTCGCTGGACTCGCCGGACGCTCCAGACTCGCCGCTTCCCGGAGAGTCCCAAGCCCTGGACGCGGCCGGTGACAGCAAAAGCAAAAGTGAATAAAAAACATAAAGTTGATGTTTAAGTTTTTTTTTTTTTTGTGTTATATTATCTCCCCAACCCTAAAAGCAACCTCATTTCATTCATTTGGAAAAATAGGAGGAGAAGAGAGAGTTGTGAGGAAAAATAGGAGGAGAAGAGAGGGCAACCAGCAAGCTGTTGAAGACAAATACAAGGCCACATACCATTTGGGAAGCTTCATAACAGCAAGGAGGTGCATTGAGAGCTCATTACCAGTGATTGGGAGGAGTTTGCATTGCATTCCAAGCCAAATATAAGAGGTAAGTTTGATTTTTATTGGTTTTTTTTGTGTTTTTTTAACAAATAATTCATTGTAATTTGAAAAATCATTGTTTTTTTTAGTTTGCATTTTTTTTTTACAAACCCTACTTGCAATATAAATAATTTTATAAACCCTACTTGTTATTGCAGCCACATTCATTTGCAAATCAAAACATATTATTATTTTCACAATGTCTCAAACCCCAGGCAGAAAAGACCCTGCTTGGAAACATGCTGAAATCTTTCCCGGAATGAAAAAAGGGGAAGCAAAATGTAAATACTGCAAAACAATATATCATGGAGGCATAAATCGATTAAAATACCATATTGCACGCATACCCATCCATGATGCAGCGGGATGCCCTATAGCACCTCCTGAGGCTGTCCGTGAAGTGCAGGTGCAATTAGAAACTTTTGAATTGCAAAAAGAGATGAAAAAAAAACAGAAGCATGAATTGGTGAGTTTGGGAGTTGGACATGGACTTGGTGCTGTTGGAGATGCTTCTTCCATGCCTCCATACCGTCCTAGTGCTAGTGCTTGTGCTAGTGGTACTGCTTCTGCACCAGCTATCCCTGTGCATACTCCTACTGCTGGTGGCGCTAGTACTGCTAGTGCTAGTGGTAGTGGCAGTATTATTGGCCCTAGAGTTCGTAAATCTAGGGTGGACTCATATTTTGTACCACGCACTACTCCTAGTTCCCAACCGTTGCTTGAGAGCATGGGTTGGAACAAGGATGTACATGATGCAGCAAAAAAGACAATTGCAGACTTTTGGTACTACTGCACCATTCCCTTCCATGTAGCCAGGTAATTCTTTTTTGTTTAATTGTTTTAAAATTTATTATTTTAGAATCTAGATGTATCTCATTATCGAATTCAAATTTAGTGCAGTTAAAATCTTAAAACTTTTCATTTTACAATACTTATGTAAGTAACTTATTAATTTATTTATGACATGTTTTAGGTCACCTTTTTGGCAAAACATGGTTGATGCCATAACCATATGTGGGCCGGGGTTCAAAGCCCCTTCTGAAGATGAATTAAAGGGCCCACTTTTGACTCAAAAAGTGGCAGATGTGAAAGCACAATTAGAGGAGCAGCGTGAGCAGTGGAGGAGGATTGGTTGCACCATCATGACTGATGGTTGGACCGATAGGAGAAATAGGACGCTGCTTAATTTTCTAGTGTCCTCCGGAGGTAATTGTACTTCCCTCAATGCATTGAAATTTGAATTTGATTTAGTGATTAATAATTTAATATGGCTGATTTTTGTTTTTTAATTTATTGAATAACTGGTTTTGCTTATTCTTTCAGGTGACACCATTTTCATTAAGTCCATTGATGCTTCTGCCCAATTCAAAAATGCCACATATCTATGTGAGGCTATAGAGGAGGTGATAGCTGATGTGGGGGAAGAGAATGTAGTGCAAGTGGTGACAGATAATGCAGCAAACTATGTTGCTGCTGGTAGATTATTGATGGAGAGGCACCCTACTATATTCTGGACTCCATGTGCCACCCATTGCATTGAGCTCATGATGGAGGATCTTGGCAAACTCCCATGGATCAAAACATGTGTGGATGCAGGTAGAAACATTTGCAAATTTATATACAATCACACATGGGTGCTTAACCTTATGAGGCAATACACGGGGTTGAGGGAGTTGTCTCGTCCTGGCATCACTAGGTTTGCAACTAATTTTATCACATTGCAATCCTTGATTCGGTCAAAGGCAGCCTTAAGGCGCATGTTTGTTGGTGAGGAGTGGTCTTCCTCATCGTTTTCTACAAGCACTGCAGGGATTGGTGTGGCCAATTGCATTTTTGATGAGCAAGGGTTTTGGACACCAGTGGAGGAGATTGTGAAGGTAAAATTTAATTCTTTATTATGTTTTAATTTTTAATCATATCTTTTATTTGTTTATTTTCATTCACACTTATTTGTGAAACATGTTTGCACTTTGCAGTTTATTGAGCCCTTGCTAGTTCTCCTACGAGTTGCAGATGGGGAGAAGCCCGCACTGGGATACATATATGAGGGCATGGATAGGGCCAAAGAGGCCATTAGATCAGTCTATGGTGGAGTTCAGGATAAGTATCGTCCCATTTGGGAGATCATTGATAGGAGATGGCAAAACCAACTTCATAGGCCCATCCATGCAGCCGCATGTTTCCTAAATCCGGCCTTCCAATTCCGCCGTGATATCCGTGGAGATAGAGAAATTCTTAGTGGGCTCTACTCGACGATAGAGCGGATGTTGCCCGCTGTTACTACACAGATAGTGCAGGAGATAGATGCCTTCAGTAAGGCACGAGGAGACTTCTTTGCACGTCAAATGACCATAGACAGTAGGACAACATTACTACCAGGTAAAAATATATTTAAGGGCATAATTGTCATCTTTTTATATTGTATTTTATTATTAAATGTTGAACTTGAAACTTGAAATGAGATTGATTTTGTTTCTTTTTCTCATCTCAGATAGCTGGTGGAGGTTGTTTGGTTCTGATGCACGGAACCTGCAGAATATTGCCATTCGTCTATTGAGCCAGCCATGCAGTTCATCTGGTTGTGAGCGCAATTGGAGTATGTTTGAGCACATACACTCCAAGAAGCGCAATAGATTGACAGTGGAGAGGATGAATGACTTGGTCTATGTTCATTACAACCTTCGGCTCAGATACAAGAAGCTTTTTGACCACGACAACACCCCGATCAATCTAGATGAGGTTGATCCACAGTCTGAGTGGACCACTGAGGCTACAGATGCAGTCTTTAGTGACGAGGACCTTGATTGGGTGGACCAGGCAGAGAGAGAGGCTGAGGTTGTAGCCATGGCTGAGGAGGAGGCTAGAGCACGAGGAGACATAGCTGCTGTTGGTGAGAGTGGCATGGAGACTCAGACAGAGGCAGAGACTATGGCTGCAGCTGCAACATCATCCAGGAGCGTTAGACGCCTTCGTAGGAAGGATGTTGGCTCCACTATGCCATAGAGTCATAGAGTCATAGCTATTGTTTTGATATTTCATATTTGTATGGAACATTTGATGTTATGGATTTCATATTCCATGACTTTTGTATACATTTGACTAGTTTTATAATCTATATATCTAAGTATGCTATTTCCTTCAGCAGCGCAACTACAATTTGTGTACTTTATACTTATGTGATCGTTGTATACTTGTGTATGTGATCAAATTTGCTTTTATTTGTGTTGTACTCAATAAAGGGTGCTTGAAACAAGTTTTAAATCCTTAAAAATCTCTAAATTTCTAGGTTTTTTTCAACTTTTTTTCATTTTGCCGAGTCTGCGCCGAGTCCAAGTCTCGTTACTATGCTCCAAGCACTAAAGATGTAATATCCCCATTTTAGCCATTCGCTCTTTGGTGATTGATAGCCTATTTCCGAAAGCCTGTAGGCTCGTTGAGGTGAAATTTGGGTTTCCATTGTTTGGAGGTTTTTGGTATTTCTCAGAATTTACTATTTTTTGCAAGTTCTAATTTTGGCAATGGTCTTGTTGATAGCATCTCAATAAGTTTTCCATTTCAATTGGAGCAGTTGAGCATGTTTGGTTTCAGCTTTTGAGGTGAAATATTGGAGAAATAAGTTATTTTAAGTCATTAATGTTCTATTTTCAAATTGGCCCCCTTGGCCTAATGTTATGACTTAAAGTTGTTTTTAAAGTGTGGTCTTGAAGGGTGGATGCCTCATCTGGAGAGAATTAAATATTTTATAATGTTTATTGTCTCCTCAAGAATTGGACGCCTATGGAAGAGGTGAATTAAATGTTTAAAAGATTAAAATATTTTAATATGAGCTTGGGCGTCCCTTTTGGAGGGAAAAGGATGGAATTCGAAGAGTCACCTCAAAATTCTATTTAAGAAGGCTTTTGCTCCAACTTTTGGTATCTTGGGTTTATTACATCGAAATGCTATTGGATTGATTTCAAAACCTGACTAAGGGGAAGCTTAGTTCTTACACCATTCTTCGGGCATGAAACTAAGGTTCCCTAGATGGTTAATTGGGAATGTACTTCATTCAAAAGTGCATATTGAGCTTCATTCTGGAGATTTTGGTGATGATTTCGTGATTGTGTTTGCTGGTTCAACTATTCCTGTAGGTGATTTTCATTCGCAGCTTTTAAGGTGATTTTATTTGGCTTATGGGTATTGGCTCAATCATTTTCTATGCTATTGGCGATCATTTTTGTGCATTTGTAGATTTTATTTTGAAGTGTGAATTTCTAGAGGTCGCCCTTTCCTAGGGCCGTACCATCTCTATCAGCTGGTATATGTGTCTTGTGACTTCCAATAATCATTGTAATTGCATTGTGAGCTTCATGGATGATGGACACCTTGGTCTAGGGCGTTGATTTGCATTTTAGTGAGGATATTATTCACTGGTCTGCAAATTAGTTGTTGTTTTCTGTATATTTCAGACCTGATTATCCTCATTTCTTGGTATAATGTTTGAAAGATCATATTCACTTGTAAACAAAGGCATAGAGATAAAATATTACAGAAGTTTGGAGAAGATTCTATTGAAAAAATCATTGTAACACTTGTAAATTGCAGATTTATTTAATTGTAAGGCTGTGTATTAGTAGTACTAATCCAGTCATTATTATTGCTGCATTTACTTGTGATTTTTATGCAAACACTTTAACCCCTGGACGGTTTTTCGCCAATGTGGAGAAAATTGAAATTGTATCTTCATCTTTCACCCACTGTTTAAGTGGCGAATCCCCACTGTAGAGTGGATGCCTGCTAATAGCGGATGAATTGCTCTTTAATGTAATTATCATCCCCCCACTGAACAAGTGGTAGTGTGGATCTCATATGGTCAGATCACCGCCTACTTCAATTCAGCATTGTTCTTCTTTTCAGTTTGGTTGCTAACAACCCCTTCCCATATGCTATCACCTCACCTTTCAGTTGTGTTGGTGAAAATTCAAAGAAAAAACTAAGGGGCACATTTCAAAAGAAAAGGGTAATTGGGCAACCAATACTAGTGTTGCCAAATTTCAATAAGGTCCTTCAAGTAGAATGAAATGCTACTGACACAACAATTGGCATAATATTGAGTCAAGAAGGGAGGATGAAGCATATTTCAATGAGAAACTTACTGATGCAAAAATAAAATCATTCAATCTAAGACCAATATTTTTATGCCATAGTTTAGGCACTAAGTTAACTTAGAGGCACATGAAGTGGATTGAGTACCTGCAAAACTTCACATTCATGCTCAAAAACATCAGAGTGGTAGGTCAAATAAACTATCAAATGCACTAAATCAAAGATGTACTATGATGACAAAAATGCATATAAGTTATGGATTTTGACATGTTGAAGGAGCAATATGCGCAAGATGAAGACTTTTGGGAAGTTTGGCTTGCACAAATCAAAACATGAAAATCCATCAATCAAAGTATGTGTTACAAATATTAGGAATATTGCATCATTTATAGGATGCATATAATAATTATTTATTAGGTTTGTTAATAGGTTATTATATTGATAGTACGAATATTTGTTTATATTGAGTTGTTAAAACAACTCAATATAATTAGGGAGGTTGTTTAGGAAGTTTCCTAAAAAATAGGATTTGTGAATCCTATAAATATGCAATGTATTATTGAACGAAGTGAAGAAAAAAGAAGAATTATCATTCTGTGCATAAAATTACATTGGCTTCTATCACTCTGCCCATATTTCTTATATGGTACCAAAGCTGGACTCTGTATAATTCCCTCACGTGAGTACACAGGAACATGAGAGAGTTGTGAGTGTTACTCTATGTAGATTATGATTAGTGTAGGAGGGTAAAAAAGATTGTTATTTTGTGAGTGATTACTAGAGTAGCGTAGGAGAGTGAGTACAATTTCATCAGAAAGAAAGAAAATAATGGCTTCCATAGCAGCAAGCAAGGTTGAAGGGCAGACTGCACAACTTTCATGCATCACTTAGGCATAGTTGTAGCCGCACCACTAAGAATAGGAAGACTACGTGTGCACAAGCCATACATGTTGGTTTTGCTATAGAAAAGAGAAGTTGTGAATTATGGAAAAATTGTTGTGTAGTGGAGGCAGAACTACGAAGACAAAGATCATGCAGATGTTTCAAATCAGATATGAAAATTATGCAATTGGAAAAGATGTGCAATCAATGAAGGCATTCGTTGGTGAGGAAGCTGTCTCTAGAGGATAGAGTTTTTGGACAAGTTTGAATGCAAATTTATTACACAAAGAAAATCCAGAGTATCATGCCAAGTCATCAGGCCAAGTGGTGCTGCATGCTCCCCCTAAACAACATGTTGCCGCTCTAATGACAATTATTGAGATTATAAAGGTAAAACTTGGTTGTTGTAATAATCACAGACTCTAATAGCAGAGTAGAAGGATTTGTTGGTGGTTATAATCTATGCAGTTTCTCTCTAGTAAATGATGAAAAAGATGCAACAACCGTGGTGATCGCCTTGGTGAGATCTGTGTCACAAAGTGTGAGGTGTTGCCGCATATTCTCTAGAAACTATATCAAGCCACATGTTTTTAAATGGCAAAGAGATAAGTGATTAGTTATTATTTCAGATTGCAAGAGTTAGTGGAATTATTCCATATTTTCAAAGTATATCTATGTTTTTAAAATTTGCCTCCTCAAAAGCATGAAAGTTCCAGTTCATTTTCTTCCAAATCTCTTAGTCAACATAGGCATTCCTCTTGTAGAGATAGGAACATCTCAAAGAGTAAGAATCCATGAAGGCATATGAAAGGAGGAAATGTAAGAGAATGACAAAATCATTGCTCGATGAGGTAAGTGTTAATGATTGTTCATTTGGTCTGCACTTTACAATCATTGGTTTATGGTTGCCTATTTAAGGTTAGAAGATAATATATATAGCCGAGCAAAGGTAACGATATTCATTTAGAGTGGAAAGATAAGTAAATATTACAAATAGAGAAGTAAGGCATACATATACCTTTGTGTGTAAGTTTGTATATTTTATTAAAAAAACATATATGTACAATTGATGGTATTTTGGAGTGCATGTTCGATGGTAGCTCACACTCCTCAATTGTTGTATAAAGTTCAAATTAAGGGGGGGTTTCCAAAATTGAGCTTCAAAGTGAAATTTTCTATGTAATTAGCAAATCAATTGGAGGATGGAGGCACAGGAGGTTGGAGGACATTCAGCGACCTCTCATCAATCACTAGTGACGAGGCCCTGAAATTGCATTAGTGACCAAACAAATTGTGCCAAAATGACTAAAGCCAAGATTGGTTTCCAGGTGGCAACGACAACCATCTCATATCATTTGTGATCAAAGTGGCAACGATCTATAATGGTGGTTGCATACGTGATGAGGATTTAGTTCTCAAGCTTTTTATGTTGTGGTTGGATGAGTATTTCCCCAATCACAATTCTTGGTTGTTAGTGAATGGATGTGTTTCTCCCCATTCACAAGATGGTGTAAGTGATTTGAAGTGTTTGTCTCCAACCACAAGAGTTGGTGATTATGATTGGATGTGTTTGTCACCAATCATAATTGTTGTGAGCAAATGTGTGTGTCCCTATTAATAACTTTGATGTTGGATAGATGTGTTTGTCCCTATCCAAAATTGATGTAAGACCTTGGATAGATGTGTTAGTCCCTATCCTTGGTTCCATGGGTAGATGTGTTTGTCCCTATCCTTGGATGAAAACACAATAAGCGTAGTGAGGCTAGTTCCACTATTGCTTGTCATGAGTAGATGTGTATGTCCCTACTCATACCTTATGATGAACTACAAAATGTGGTCATCAAGTCTTGTTGGTCTAGTTATCCCCATGTAGAGAATGATGAAATATGCGAGGGTGTTAGGAATATTGCATCATTTATAAGATGCATATAATAATTATTTATTAGGTTTGTTAATAGGTTATTATATTGATGGTACAAATATTTGTTTATATTGAGTTGTTAAAAAAACTCAATATAATTAGGGAGGTTGTTTAGGAAGTTTCCTTAAAAATAGGATTTGAGAATCCTATAAATATGCAATGTGTTATTGAACGAAGTGAAGGAAAACGAAGCATTATTATTTTGTGCATAAAATTATATTGGCTTCTATTACTTTGCCCATATTTCATATAGCAAAATGGATTGCTATTCAAGGCACACAATTATGCATATCAACGAGACCAATGCACAAGCATCTTGTAAGGGAGAAACATAGTGGAGAATTTGTTGGCTACGTCAACTTGGACAAGACCATGCCATGATTAAGTGAAGGATATTTTTGGCTATGATAAGAGGGTTGCGCAACAATGCAAGGTTTTCCAGCTAGCCAAGAGAAGTCAAGATATTGGGTTTATCAACTGTACTCATACCCTAAAGACCCTAGGAGCATCAAATTATCGATTTTTCTTAGGGATTACCAAAATCATGTGGTGGCTACAACTCAATCTTCATGGTGATTGACAAATTCTTGAATATGGCGCATTTCATACCCTCGCAACAAACTAGTGATGCCACCCACATGGCTAACTTGATTTTCAAGGTAGTAAGATTTCATGGTCTACCACTCACAATTGTGACAAATTAGAGGAAAAAAAATTATAAGACATTTCTAGAGAACCCCATGGAAGAAATTGAGGACCAAGTTGCAATACAACTTAGCATACAACCCATTGATAGATAGGTAGACAAAGGTGGCTAATAGGAGCCTCAAGGCCCTATTGAAACTTGAGATGTCTAGTGGGAGAAAGGTCGAGATCTTGAGATTTTTTCTTGATGCAAGTAAATTTGCCTAAAAAAATTTCATAAAATAGAGTACAAGAAAAAGGATGTTCCAAATTAATAGAAGCCCAAAGGGAGTTGCAATCCACAAGATCAGAAGAAAAGTGTAGGAGAAGAGTTCACAAAATATATTTGGGAAGTTCATGAGAAAACTTGCAAGCAATTAGAGAAAAGCAATGCACAATATAAGAAACACACAAATAAGGGAAGGTGAGAGGTGGAATATCAAGTTGGGCATCAAGTATTAGCATATTAGCACAATACCGAACTGGAAAAAATAGGAGCATGTTGTAGTTGGCAAGATAGAAACAAATAATTGTGTTAATATGCAATTAAGTCCCCGACCGTTGGGTGGTTCTACTTGGTAGTTGTCGATGGTTGGTGTTCTCAACCAACATCGGCTGGCTATATATTGTAAGTTTTGCATTTGTAGTCAGGGACCACATGCATTTTGTATCATGTACTTATTGCCCATCTGATGAATGAAGGATGCGATACATACGTTTTGTGTATTGTCTAAGCAATTGATATGTTTTATTACTGCTAGTATATATTTCCCTTTACTTGTGTTAATCAGTCAAGTAGCTTTAAGGAGTAAACACATGTAGAGTTTTGTGCAAATTTGCCAAGAATGCATATGAAATAGAGCTGCTTGAAGGAAATGGGATATTGCCAATATTCCATGTCATGAACCTATATCCTTATGAAAAGATGACCAAAGAGGATGAGAAAAGCACAAGAAGGTGAAGGAAGATAGACTAGAGATATGAGATATCAAAACGGGCATGCAAACAAATAGATCAAGTACTCGACCCTAGACTCAAGAAAATGCACTGAAAAGAATACAAAGAATACCTAGTAAAACAAAAATGGAACAAGGATGTGCATGCCATATGGTTGAGCATTGCATAGTTCACACAATACCCCAAGTTGATGGGCACCCCACAAGTATTAGCTCATGGTCAACTCCTCTGACAAGAGGAAAATGATGTTAGAGCCATCCATGAAGAGAACAACCACAAGCAAAAGAGTTGACACAAAAGGGCGAGCATGGGTGTAAGGCTAGCTACAAGGAGGGTAGTAGCACAATTGAAAAAAAGTTCATTCACATTACAACAAGGTAGGTGAATTTGAATTGGGAGTGGCTATTATCAATGTTGTAGGTGTGGATTTTGTGTCCAACCAAAATATTGAGTTATATAACATCAAGGGAGAAAGGGGGGGGGCACAACAACAACAATAGCAGCAATAGTAGACAAGGGAGAGAAGAACAAAGGAGAAATAAAAGGAAAGCCAAAGAGATTAGGACTCTACAAATCATTGTATTTCTTGTATGTTTTGATAAATGAAAAGAATGTGAGACATTAAAGAAGTTGTCTATGTCTTGTGCTTTCATTATCTGTTCTATTGTGTATTTGTGTAACAGTTTCCTTTTCGCTGCAAGTTTGGGCATCCCTTAGTCAAGACCCTCGAGCTTGACTAATCACTAAGATGATCCTAACAAAGGCATCCTCATATCTCTCTCTCTCTCTATACATATAAGAGGAATGTCAATGCTAGGAATCTAGGAAGTGGATCCCACAATATGTTGTATAGATGGACAAAAAAAATTGTAAGGAATGAGAACAATGGGGGAAAAAGTAGAAGGTGACAATGTGGATCCAATTTCTTCATATTGAAACAACTGCTATAGAATCCTTCTCTTATTTAGGTCAAAGAAACATCTCCAATTCCTCTACAAACTCAATCTTGCACGTTGAAATTCAATCTTAATTGGAATCCAATTTGCTAGGAGTTCTCTAATTACTTGCAATATTCACATATGCTCTTCTATGAAATGCATACCAGGCATAACATATTCTAGCTTTCTAAGCCACTTGCTTGAGCAACTCAAAGTTATATTTTAAAAAGAAATTCCTTGAAAAGTCCAACAAATCTACTTTCTCTATTATTATCATCTCCATTTTCTTTTGAATTGTGTTATCAATGTATGTGCTTAATAAATTTCCTAGTATCAAAGCTCCTTATATGCATCTATGTGCAAAGTTTTGCTGATTCAATTGTCAGCTATAGGCCAATCAATACGTCACATTGAACTCCTATGAAACACATATTTACAATTTTACATCCTTTAATATAAATTTGGCTTTATAAAGTTTAATTTTAAGCAATCTACAAAGACTTGAGAATATATGATTATTCCTACAATATATTGTTTCAAAAGTTTGCATCAAAAATCACTAAAATGAAACATGAGTATCTCAAGGGTTGAGCAATCTTGCATCATCCAAAAACAATTTTTCTACGTTCCTTGTATTTTATCTATGTTTCACAAGAATTTGAGTTTGTGGTTTGAGTTGCGTATTGTATCAAGCCTAAATAAGATCTTGCAACAACATGAATCCCTTTTTACAAGTATTTATTGTTGCACAAAGTATAGAAGCTGAAGCATAGTCTAAACCCATGTGGTCCTGACAAAATTTAAACTGTTCACTTTAAAGCCACATAACATCATAGTGAGTTCCCTAACTCATATTCTACATTTTGGGATAGCACAAGATTTCCAATGTTTGAGGTATTGTTTTTGGAGTCTTCCATCACTTTTTTCTCACGTGAGGAAGGTTAAGTCATCAAAGGAGATGAAATGCACATTTGACTCAATTAATCCCAACATTAGTCCTTACAAGAAATGATATTATGGCACTGACCAAATAGAAGGCCTTATTAGCCTTGGAACCAAGAAAAGACAAGTGTAATTGTAAATAGTACATGTGAGGTTGCCCCTCTTTAGTGGGAAATATGTAATGGGATTTCTAAAAGCTATCTATGCATTCTAGTTAAGTTGGGAATGAAAAGGAGTAACGCTCATTGAAAATCTTTTGAGCAAGCGTGCAAGTGGAATTTGGCTCATGCAAAAGCTTGCCACTAGTCTACTGATTATGATATTTTTTCAATCCTTGAGCATTGAGATTGGTGTGTCTTCAAGGCCTCATTATACTACCATGCAACTTGATATAATTATGTGATCAATAAAATATATTATTTCCAACATTCTTTCTACTTTGTTGGTAGATGCTCTTTGTTTGTATTTATTATTGTGTCAAGCGATTGAGTTTGGACACCCCTTCATTGGGACCTCCATCCCAAATTGCATTAAAAAGACACTATCAAAGACTAACAATATGACCCTATCACCCAAAGGGGACACAACGATGGATAGGAAACAACCTCACCCTATCCCCTCAATAAATTGGAAAAGTCCCCAATACGCACATTTGTTTTTTAGGAGACAACCAAGGCACATCCCAACATCCACCAACTAGTCGAGGGATGGCTAATCATCCTTTAATGTACCTAGGCACATTCTAGTTGCCTTTTTTTTAAAAGCTTACAACCTTTCAATTCCTTTTTGGTTTATGGCATGCCCATCTAAGATTTACAAGAAATCAAAAGCATATATGTTTATTAATCCTCTATCAATAAAGATTAAGTGCAAAGGTCATGCCTCCACACTAAAAGATATCTTGGTTAGGCTTTAACAATGCTAACACTCAACTACAATTATAAAAGATCAAAACCTTTTTGTCTAATTGAGTTTGCAAGTTGCAACCCTTAGATTTTTTTAAGGTTTTCAAGTCATTTATCTGGACCATAAAATGATATGCGTCATGAAGAGCTTTATGGTTTTGAAGGTCTTCAATTAGGCTTGGTGGCAAGAGCTTTGCCCCTTGACCCTACCTTGTATCACAACAACAATGTACTAGGGGTACTGCCCCTCAACCCCACTGGGGGCATTGCTCCCAAACCGTCACCAAACTTATTTGAATCTTTATACAAAGATACACATTACTTAGCATGAGTCCACAACAATTCTAACTATAATTCTAACCAATTAATAGACCAATGATTAATCATGATCACAAAATCTAAAAAATACATATCCCTTGTTGTAGATCTCTACATCTTCATAGTTATAGTCAAGGATTATCTTCTTTCATATATTGGACAACCTACTCAATATTCAAGGACTACCAAAGACAAAGTTGACATGCTACAATGTAATATAGTTGAATACAAATAAGTCATAGTTGGTAAGAAATGCCACTTTCCTAATGCAAAAATGTCTCAATCATGCCTTACATGGACAACTCATAGAACAATCCCATCTATTAGCATTCCAATTGATGTCAAACTGGAATATAACCAATTATCTCTTTACTTAACAGTTCCTCTTTGTTAAAGAGTTTGATAGTAGAACACATAGTCTTCAAGGCATTAAGAAAACTTCAATAATAAATCCCTCACCTAAATGTACACACCACTCAAGCATGTCTTTATTAGGTTCTATAATTTCCATGATGAATGCTTGATCAATGTTATCATATGAATATTTGAAATTCCTTATGTTTTAAAATTTTCCCTATTTTTTAAAAGTCCTCCCCTAATAAACGGACTTAGAAAAAAGACATCCCAAAAACGCATCCCCTAGTCCCCTACCATCCCTGTCCTAGAAACTAGGGGAACCATAGGAAATATTAATATAGTATAAAGGATAAATTCTAAGAAAATAACAGTCATTCTTGAATGGTGTTCAATTTTTTGGAAGAATAATCATAAACATAAATAAATGGCAATGCAAAAATACATATTTGAGATTTTACTCATTAAAAATTCTGACCATAGAAAACGAACTTGAAGTTGTACATGCAATTTAACACTCCCCGAAATACAAAAACAGCATCTTCTTTAACAAGTGAAAAATGTTAAAAATCAAATTATGAGTTGAAAGCAACAAAGCAGCAGATATGAAACATCAAGGAGAGCTAACAATACCAACCCAAACTACTTTTTCTTTTTGTTCAATATGATCTTCCAAACCAAGTTATTGAAAGTAAATATGTCAAGTTTTGAAATTCCTTTATGTATGTGAACCATTAGAAATAATATATATTATAATAGAAATGCTGTTAATCATAATTCACTTCCGTCATGAAATAATCATATATCTACGAGATATGGGCAACTCTATCTTTTAGTTACATGAAGCTCCCAAAGACACTAATATACAAAAACATGGCCAGTCTAAAACTTATCAAATGATTATCTCAAATGCTGGAAAGACATTGGAAACAAAAACTAGCATCAGGGACTCCACTTTGTAAGGGTTTGGGGGGCATGGTAATTTTCTTATTCAAGTGAGGAAGTTAAACATGCCAGAAATACATTGTTATGAATTTTTATGCACTAAATTGAAAACTTCAACATACTGATCTAAGTTCTCCACCAAGACCAATCTCCCCTATGAATGCAATTCCACCAGGAATAGGTATCTCCAGGAAACTGACCAAATAAGAAGAGAAAATACAATGTCAGTGCATATGTTAGGACATCCAAAACTATTGAAGGTTTTTCCACTTGTGCTTATAAAACAATAACCTTTAGTTATAAATCTAAAAACCAGGTAGAAAGTATACCTGCTGCAAATTGAGGCTGCAATTGCTAGGTCACCTGCAGGTTCAGTTAATCGAACACCTCCCACAACATTCAAAAATACAGCCTGAACAAAACACAGGGAAAGCTTTAAAATTAAAAATTGTTTCTCAAGACTAGAATGTTGATTATTCTAGGATTTTCGAAGAATTGAATCCTTACAAATATCATTATTATCATTTTCATCTATGTTGCTAGTTCAGGTTCAGCAGTTCAGCAAAAAAAATCCTAAGTTTGGTAGCAGATACAAAATTAAAAACAGAACATAGGATAATCATATAATTGATAATCCAACGTAAAAAAAATTTGCACTTCTGCAACTGCACATGACAAATCAACGTCATCACCTACTTCATTAGAACCAAAAGAAGCTGCACTATGCAATTCCAGTGTAGCAGCCTTGTGCTGCTCATCCTCAATTGAGACTAAGGATAGTTATTATTTTTATTTATTTTTCTGCCTTTTCTCATTACAAATGAAATTGAAATAATGTTTTTAAAAGTACCAAGCAGGTTCTCCCTAGGTTCACCTCACTACCTCTAAACATACCCACGCCAAATCCACCAGCCTGGGGCAGAACCCTGGCCAAACCCAAGCAAGGACCCATGCATGGTCTGGTCTAGTCTGGGTTCTGCCAAGGTTTTTGAAAAACCCAGTAATAGAGATTTTCATATTAACTTGGAATGCTTCAAATATCATTTAGCAAGCAATACAAGATAAAATATAAAATACTACTTCTGATAATGCCATCCTAGGGATGATCATGTCATTAATCACCATGGCCACTATTCCATCATGTTACATGCCACCATAAGTAAACATTGACTATTACAATGCAATTGATTATCGATTCAATGGGAGGCAATTATATATTGACGATTGGATGTATGCTGTAGTCAATCATGAAAACTGTTAGATTTAGATGACCAGAATAGAATGCAAATTTAATTCAAATATTGACACAAGAACACAGCCAATACCCTAGGAAAACCCTCCAACCTGAGGGAGAAAAAACCCAGCCAATATATCTCCTATATATTGATAATAATAAGAGCAGCAATCTGCTTACAACTTAGGCATAAACACAATGCCTGAATAATACAATGAACAGCACCTCTCCTAAATGCAAAGATACAAATCAGATAATTCTTTTTGAATTGATCTGCTGATATAATTGAAGATCTACTCCTTAATTCGCACTTCTTCTCTAAGATGAATTTGCTTTACTTGATGTGAAATGAATGGAAACCTCCTTGTATTTATACACGCCAAAGAGGAGAAAGACACGTCCTTTGGAGAGAGAGGTTGGCCCAACAACAAAAGACGCCCAAATAAAAATATATTTATTTATTAAATAAAAATCATTTCATTTAATGAAGTTGGCCTCTTTAATAAAATCGATTATATGTATATAAATTAAATAGCCAAGCTACATTTAATTTATAATCTCCATCGAACTTGGCCTAGAAGTAAACGACTCTGGCTGCATTATCATCAACACTCCCTCTCAGCTAGGGAGGAATACTTCCAGTTGTACAAGATGTATCACCTGTAATGTCCCCTTTTTCACAAGCATCAGATTTGGGGATTAGCCTATTTTTCCTGACCCTCGTAGGCTAATAGTTTTGGATAGAGGGTTTCTTGGATGGGCACTTGGTCATCAACTTGCAGTGTGGATCTCCGGAATATGGTGACAGGGTGAACTGTTGCGTTTGGCATGATACTTGTGCTTAAATTTATGATACTCACCTTTTATTCCACCATCCTTGGCCTAAGGACCATGTGTTTTCAAAAGGAAGGGGTCACTTTATATTTTTCAATAACTATTCATTCATAATGTGAAAAATGTTATAAATTAAGTGAATAGTGCCCACTTTTAATGAATAGTGTTTTCATTGTAAAATTATAAATACCAAGAGGAAAAGTTCGACCCTCTTCAAGCATTGATCATTTTGGCTTGTTTGACTTGGGAGTTTGGCTTTGGAGGAAGAGGGAGGCTAGGGTTTCCTGATTTCTTGCAGTGGGTGAGCCTGGTGGGGCTTGGTTCTTCGTTTGGAACTGCTTGAGGATGTGAAACACCACCTTAAGGTTGCTGGTCAGTTTTTGGATGCAAAAGTTTGGTGACATTAGGAGCTGCTGGTTTAAGTTTTGAGATGATTTCTGAGTAGGGTTGGCAGCCATAGACTCCATTTACATTTGCACGGGAGCTGTTCACTTTTTGAAGGTTTTTGGGACTGAAATTTGCAGCTAAAGCTAACTGTCTCTTTTTATGAGGGTTTCATCAGCAAAGAAAAAGAAACGCCTCTTCTAAGAGGCTGCAATCTCACCAAAAGGGGGCACCCTTGGTAGAAGAAGCTTCCCATTTTGGATTTGGGTGGGAGAAGTTCGTGTTACAAGAGTCATCAATATTTTATTGGGGTTTTGGTACTGTAGCAAATTACTATTCACAGTGCTGTATGGCTGTAAGTTAAAGTATGGTTTCTGATATATTTAGTTTCGAATCTGATGTAAGTTATATGTTCTAAGCATCTTATTATTAATGAAGAAATTATATTTGGACACTGAAATGAGCAATGTACTCAAGTTGTTTCAGTAGCTTAGTTTATTTGAGTTTCCTTTATGTATATGCTTTTTAGTTCCTTTCTAGTGTTATTGGCAAACAACTCAAAGACAAGAAAGAGAAATATTAAACTAAAACAAAAATCAGACCTACAAATACAGTGAAAACAAATCAGTAGAGTGGTGGAACACTACAGTGGTATCAGAGCGGTTTCCTGCCAACCTGTTGGGTAAGTTTCAACTGCAGTTCGGAAGTTTCAATTGAACATGGCTATTTTCCAGAAGCAGTGGGGCAAGAATATGAAAAATCTTAAACAAAGCTTAAAAGAGTTGGAAGAAATAAATAAATTGTTTTCAAACCCTACAACCTTAGACAGAGCAGCAAGGTATGTGACATCCATCTTCAAGTCTACATCACAGAACGAAGAGAAGAAGAAACAAGAGGTCACTACAGTATCCAAAAGCCTCTACGATGAATTCTTAGTAGTTAATGACCAACATACAGCTGATCCTTTGGAGAGCAAAACTCAGACCTAAGAAGATCTACTTGTTGATGATGAAGTTGAAATTTCTAAGGAAGTTGTAGGGGAAACGTATTTGAGTTGGAGCCTCTTGCTGAGTTGGAGTTTTGTTTGTGTAGAGATTGGAGTCTTTAGTAGTAGGTTGGAGCCTACAACAAGAAGAAGATATATATATATATATATATATATATATATATATATATATATATATATATATTTTTGTGGTTTCTCCCGCAAGGGTTTCCACGTAAATAGTGTGTTCTCTGTGTGTTCTTAATTGCTAGATCTTGCATATGTGTAGTCCATGTGATTGATTGAGTTTTAAAAGTAAAAGTTTGTAATATACTAATTCACCACCCCCCCTCTTAGTATAACCGTGTGCTCATCATTTATTCTTAACCGGATGAGGTCTCTTAATGGAAGTGCCTCCAAAATGCATTCAACACACGTTCCATAATCTTTCTTTCAATACTTTGATCGATTATTTCATTGGGCTTCGGCTAAGTTCCATTGCTTCAAAAAAATAGATGACAAACACTTGGAGTTCAAAATTTTCTTCTCTAGAGCTCTAGTTGTGTCAAAGAGGCATCATTCTCATCATACTTGAATCCAATGAACAACACAATTCAATCTTCTTGGAGAATCATGGTTTATAGGTTATGACCATCTTTTTCTCTACCATTGGATTGCTCATTTTAATCCTAAAGTGGAGGTGCTTGAAGAGATTCCAAATTCGCTAAGACTCCCTCCTCTTTCTCCTTCTAAACCTTTGGTATAAACAAATTCCTGAACAAATACATAATCAACTCAAAAAAAAAATGTTGATTGTGTTCCACCTAAAGCTTGTATTGCCTCCTATGCTAGGATTTGTGTTTAAGTTAACATTAAAAAGGGCTTCCTAAACCCACAATTGAAATTAAATTCTTTGATTGGATTCACATTCAAAGCTTGGACTATGAGCACATTTCTTTCAAATGTCTCTCTTGTCACAACTATGGACACTTTTCTAGGAATTGTCCAAACAAACCAAAGCCTTGCCAACCAACTAAGAATCACAAAGAAGATGGATTAACTCCTCCCCATGAACCAAAATAAATAGAATAGAATCTAGAAGCAAGTGCCCACTCTCCCAAAGATAACTTAAGCCTCCACGTCTTGAAGAACCAAATCTCTTTCAAATTGTTGACTCAAACCATGAAACCAATCATGATCTAAAGGCTAACTTGGCCACCAAAGATCACAATGACTAATAGATAGAAGTTTCTATCAATAATATTAACAAGGATATGTAAGAAAGGAACACTATCACACCATTGGAGGACACACAATAAGAAAGCCACATTAAACTTATAGAGGATGGCCCTAATCCAAGACTGATCTCTTATTATCCTCAATGTATGATGACGAAGGTGGTAAATAAAAGTTTAATTAGGAAATCAAAATTGAAGAGGACAAGAGGAATGTTATGGCCAAGAAACAAGCAACCTAGGCTTTTCTAAAATCAAAAAGTCCTCTAAACCATGATGTTCCTTTCGTGGAACTATAGGGCTTTTGGTGGACCCCTTAAATAAACTTAGACATTTAGTGAAAGATCGTAAACCCTGGATTGTTGTTTTACAAGAAACCAGTGTTCCACGGGGATGTGTCCCCCACCCCCCAAAACCTCATGTTTTTGAGATGGGGACATCTCGAAGACTTGGGGACTTTGGGGGGATGTCCCCCTACCGCCCTGCCACTAGCGTCACTATCTTTGAAACATCGTCGAGATGTCAAGGACACGAGGATGTCCCCGAGATGTTCAAGGGACTCCTAGTAGTCTTCGCTCATCTCAAGAACACCTAGATGACCAAAAAACAATTTTTTCTTTAGAAAATAAAAATTTTCTTTGAACTTCATTCCCAAGGCCGAACCCTAATGGTCCATGGGTTGTTTACTCACTACGGGTACAATGACATACGGAGTAAACGGAGATATAAAATAACATTGACAACATATAATAATCACATGGCAATCGCATAGAGCATAGATATATTTCTTTATTCAGTATTTGACAATTACATCATAATGTCTCCAGATAGAGCATAGCATAGCATAGTAGATCCATCATGTTTCCCGACTACATGACTCAAGTACATATAGTACGCAAGCGGTGGTTAAGGTACCAACCGTCACGTCCCTTCATTATAACTAATTACTCCATCAGGAATTGTTCCCGAAACAACTAACTAACATGACCCGTACATAACATAAGTACATGGATTATTAATATTAACTAATGTCTTATTTACTTATGGCTCACAACCGACCAAGTACACTCTCGGCCGACTAGGTCGACTCACGGCCGACTACATCATCCCTCCCAAGAAGTAGTCGTCTTCTAGACGATTGAAAACCAAGAATGCCAACCGATTTTTCTTTGCCAATTGATTGTCACCCAATACTCCATCTCTCTCCGCCAACTTCTCCTCGAGAGTTGCAACTTTCGTTTGCTCAGCAGCCAACTGCTCCTGTACTATGATGGATGGTGGCACTGCAATTTGGCAATTCCAATAAATATGATGGGGGTTTGGTGGCAATGCCCCCAGCGGGGTCAAGGGGCAGTGCCCCTTGCGGGGGTCTGGGGACACCGCCCCCAACGAGGTCGAGGGGCAATGCCCCTCCCGGGGTTTGGGGGCAGCGCCCCTAGCGAGGTCGAGGGGCAACGCCCCTCACAAGGTTCTGAAACCACACAAAACTCCATTCGGCGCCTCATTTTCATGAATTTCCAAGAGACACCAGCCAATGCTGATACAACCAAAAATTAGAGATTTTGCATTGTTTAATTGATGAGTGATGTTCATTGTCGTACTCTTTGTGAGGTTCTCTCGTACGCCCTTCATCTTCACTTGTACAAATTTCTTTTGTTTCAGCCGTACGACCTTCTTTACCTTCACTCGTATGGGTTTATTTTGTTTCAGCCGTACAACCTTCTTCACGTTCACTCGCACAAACTTCTTTTGTTTCAGTCGTACAAACTTCTAGTTGCACAACGTACAAACTCCTTGTTCTGTCGTACGGTCTCCTTCCCACGGTGTACAAGTTCCTCCTAATTTTTCCGTACGACCTCCTTCAACTTCCAACGTACGGTGCAACCTCCTAGTCGTACAACCCTCTTTCTCTATGCCAGCCATACAACATCCTCAATCCTTTGTACGACATCCCTCTCCTTCCAGTGTACGGCAAATCAATTAGCTCGTACAAACTTTCGTTCTGAGTTCTCTCCTAGCTGTAGTACATGCTTTGTCTCTTGGCGTACGACTCCCTCTTTCCTTCTCCGTACAGATTTTTGATCATAGCGTACGGACTGCTTGTTTTGCCGTACGATCTCCTTCCCACAATGTACGAGCTTCTTTTGGTTTTGCCGTACGGTCTCCTCTCCACCCCGTACGGACTTCTCCTGGCTCAAGTGTACGGCCCTCTTCACCTTCACCCATACGAACTTCTCTTGATTGAGCCGTACGGATCTTTCCACGATCACCTGTAGGTGCTTCCTATCTAGGCGTACGGCCTTTTGTACAAAGCATACATAATGTCTATTTTGTCGTACGACTGCTTGCTCACAACTTCGTACGAGATACCTGTATTGTTGTACGGTTTCATTCCTCCAACGTACGGATACCTTCTCTCTCAACCGTACGGCTGATTGCTCCCAGCGTACGGATATTTGTATTGGCCGTAGGAACCCCTTATGTATTCGACGTATGAACTCCTGGCGTAAGGCTTCCTGTTTTTGGCGTACAACTTTCTCCTCACTGTGGTGTACAAACCTTTGGCTCATGTTTGTCGTACGAGCTCCGTACGGACTTGTCTTCTTCTTCTAGCGTACCAGTTTCTCCCTCTCCTTTGTCTCTTTTCTTCTCTCTGCATTTTTAACATTTTCTAATTCCTCTACTTTATTTTTCCCATTTTTTGGCTCCAACACAATTTTTCTATCTCGTACCTGTTCAAATTTGTGGGCTAGTGTATCGTTCGGTTTTGATATTCTTTCTTTGTACTCTCCATACTTGGCCAAAAGTGTCTGGCTGGACATGCCTTGTTTCTCTTCTTCCTTGATTTCCCCGATCTGTAGCATGTTACACTCTCGGTGGAACACTTCATAGTCTTCAATCTGTCAATGAAATAAGCCATTCAATGAGCTTGTCTCATCCTCCGAATAACTCTCAAGTTCCAGTATGCCCTCGGCATTCAATTCCATCATCTTCCTTCCTTCGTCAACATCTGATTCCCCTCCGTCTAATTCTGATCCGAAGGAAGCCAATTCTTCGCTCACGGCTTGGTTCTTCAAGTCAATGACGTACTTCTGCCCATTGTTCTCGATTGAGAGTGTGTTTCTCTTCCAATTATGATTTGCCTTGGCAGCTATCAACCATCCTCTCCCAAGTAGTGCATCATACGCTTTCCTCTGTAATGGGATGACAAGAAAATTTAGCAAAAATTGTTGTGTCCCAATCATCACCTTCTGCGCCATTAGCGTCCCTAACGGCTTGATACCATGCTGATCGGCACCGACGAGTTGGAATGTCGATTGCCAAAGTGTAGGCTTCCCTAGGCTCTTCCATGTGTCTTCGGGTAGTATGTTGACTCTTGATCCTCCGTCGACGATAGTCTTTGTCAAGATATTCCCTCTGATCTCCATCTGCACAACCGTCGGCATCTTCCCGATGTTCGCCCTAAGTAGTACGGGATCAATGGTTTGTTCATCGTACGGTGGTGAATCTGGAACTAATTCTTGCCTTCGGTCCTCCACTCGCAATTGCTTGACATCCCGAAGGACGTTTGTCATTGCCAATCCCAATTGAGGCAACGTCTGGAGAAGGTCAGTTACTTTGATTGGTATGGTGGTCTACAGTACCTGTCGTACGATGTTGGTTTCCGCCTTCGACCGCCGAGAGGTCTCTGGCTTCTCCAAAGATATTTTGTTCTCCTTCGCCATAGGCAGATCCACTTCGGCTTTTGCTTCCTTCATCCTTTGTTTTTCCGTATGTGGATCTGGGTAGGTTGCCTTCTTTGCTTGCGCTTTGGTGATCGCCAGTACCTCTTGTTCTTCTACTTCCAGCATATGGATACCCTTCTGCTTGGGGCATTCACTATCTTCATGGTCGCCTGGTCCACACCACTTACACAATCTTCCTCTCGAACCTTGGCCGTTCTGGCAATCCTTGGCGAAGTGACCCCATTCGTTGCACTTTCGGCATTGGATCATGGGCCGTCCTTTACCGTTGTATTGTATTTTGTTCCTCAGACTCCTGTTGCTTCGGTAACCTCCAGGGGATGCATTGCTATTGTATTGGGGATTCGGTGGTGTGTTCGACGGTGTCGACGGTTCTCCTTGAGCGAAGAGTACTTGTGCACTTTTGGTTTTCAAATTGTATGGGCATTCCTTGACGGAATGTCCCATCACTTGGCAGATATCGCAGAATAACTTCTTCGAATAGTTCGCCTTCGTGTGACCTTCCCCATTACAGTCTGTACACCATAGTTCTCGTGTTTCCCTCGTACTCTCGTTGTTGGCCTTCAATTCTTTCATCATTCACATCATTTATTTCCTGAGTGCTTGTACGGCCTTGGATTCACCGTCGTTGTCATTCGTACTATCCTCGTCCTCTGTCTTCTTTTTCCCTTGGGAGGATGTTTTGTTTTCGCTTTCTATATCCATCGCCCGATTATATGCTTCAGCGTACGATGACGAAGGCACAACTTTCATCTTCTTCCTCAACAACGGAAGCAAGCCTTCAATGAACCATCGCTTCTTTAGCCCATTGGCAGATTAAACCTCCAATTTTCCCAACAAGTCTTTGAGTCGCCGATTGTATGTGCGCACATTCTCATGTTTTCCTTGCTTCGTACTATAGATTTCTGCTACAATCTCACTATCATCCCTCAGTAATTTGAATTCATCCTGAAAGGCCTTCTTGAGTAATCTCCATGATGCCCTTTGTGCTTGATCCAGTTCTGAGTACCAGTCAATGGCACTATCTCTGAGTGTTGCCGGAAACGCTTTCAACCAGTTATTCGAGTCATCTTCTCCACTCGCTATCCAGATTGTCTCACACGTTTTGCAATGTCGTACTGGATCCTCTGACCCATTCCCCGTAAACTTCGGCAACGTCTGCCTCTCTGGAGTCACCATCCTGCCGCGCTGTCCTCCTTGTATATTGGACCCGACTGGACCGGTTTCCCCATTACGTTTCAGTGCGTCACTTGCACTCTCGGCCACGTACGAGTCACTCTCCCATCCTCCATCAGTGTTGTCTACACCTTGAGTCTACTGGGTCCCACTCTGGTGCTCCCTCTGCCAAGGGGTCTCGGGCTCAGATCTCCCTATCATCAGCCCTTCGTCATCGTCTGATATGGACAACTCCCGAATGCGTTGGATGCTATTCTCAAGTTCTTTGTTCAATTCATCTTCATTTTCTCGGTTTTTATATTTATATTTTTCTACGTACGGGTTGATGAAGGGTTCCTCATCCCTCCCTTCCACAAAGCTCTGATGTGCTCTACTTAATCTTTGTCACCGGTTTTCTTGCTCCTGTACTCTCAATGATTGTTGAATTCTTTCCTCCTCCGCTTCGTGCTCGAATGGTATTCAGTTCTTGTCCTTGTTCGGTTGTACGGGCATTAGAGGTCTTTCACGTGATCATTGTTGGTTGCCAGGGGTACGTCTTTGGTTAGTGTCTCATTCTTCCTCTTCCCATTTGGTTCGTTCTTCGTACCGCTGCAAGATTTGCTGCCTTCGGTGTTCCTGCTCTTCCTCCGCCCAAAGGTCTTGAATGATGATTGAATGGCGGGCCAATAATATTGGCATGCAGTGGAGAAGGTGATCAACCTCGTTGTTCACTTCGAGTCGATCCCAAACAATTGCCTCAGGGATTTCTCGCCTAAGGGCTTCCCTCCGTATGTGATCTCGTAGGGATATGTTCCAAAGATTTATCAAATCTCGTGTCAAGTCGTCCTCTCTTTCTTCATTAGTTTCTACGGGCTCCTCCGTCGGTCGGCCCATTACGCTGTCATTGTAACAAGTGCTTCCCTGGTCCGCTTAGGCAACGACGCCAAATGTTTACTCGCTACAGATACAATGACGTACAGAGTAAACGGAGATATAAAATAACATTGACAACATATAATAATCACATGCCAATTGCATAGAACATAGATATATTTCTTTATTCAGTATTTAACAATTACATCATAATGTCTCCAAACAGAGCATAGCATAGCATAGTAGATCCATCATGTTTCTTGACTACATGACTCAAGTACATATAGTACGCGGGCGGAGGTTAAGGTACCAATCGTCGCGTCCCTTCATTATAACTAATTACTTCATCAAGAATTGTTCCCGAGACAACTAACTAACATGACCCGTACATAACATAAATACATGGATTAACTAATGTCTTATTTACTTATGGCTCACAACCGACCAAGTACACTTTCGGCCGACTACGTCGACTCACGGCCGACTACATGGGCCCCACCCAAACCCCACAAACTCTATAAAACTGCCTCCTATCCTCATTTCATTTCACATAAAAAATCAAGAAGTTAATTGAGTGAGTGAGTGTGAGAGTGAGAGTTGCAAGTGTAAGGTGAAAGAGTGAGAATGAAGAGCAAGAGGGTTGAGGAGGAGAAAGAAGAAGAGCAAGAAGAGGAGTGATGCCAAGTTAATGTTCACTTCAAAATTAAAATGTTTAAAACTAGTTTGCCAAAGTTTCATTTGTAATTTTTATACTTATAAATATTTTTATAACTATTTTTTCAAGTACTATATGTATTTCAGCACCAACCCTGCTGCCACCCCACTGCAATCCCCATGTTGTCCCCAAACATAGGCCCCTTGGTCCCCTCGTCCTCAAAACCAATCCCCACGTCCCTGCATCCCCTCGTCAAGAAACTTCGTGGAACCATGCAAGAAACTAAAATGGAACCTAATAAGATCGGTAGATGTATTCAATAAAAAAATAAAATAAAATTGGTAGATGTTAAAAAAAACATGGAATCCCTTTGAATTTGTACTTGTTTTGGACAAAGGGGCTTCAAGAGGGATCCTTATAGCTTGTGATCCGTTTCAACTCACCGTGACCAGCCAAGAGCATAAAGATTGTTGTCTCTCCATCTTGTTCCAATACAATTCTCACATGTAGTTCACTTTTTTGAATAGTTATGCTCCCACTTCCCAAGACCAAAAAAAGCCTACTAAACTCTATTATTGCCAAGGTAGAAAGCTCTAAATCTATCAATCTTATCAAAGTAGGAGATTACAATATTGTTTTGCACGATTCTAAAAAAAGAGGTTTTTGTGTTTGAGATCCTTGCAAAGAGTATGTCAAAGATATTTGCATTGCAAACTTGCAAGGCATCAAGCCTCTATATGGCTTATACAATTGGTCCAATAGAAGAGATGGAATTGAGTTCAATGCTAAGAGGCAAGACAAATTTGTATTGGATGAAGATCCTCTTAAATTTCCTACTTTGACTAGTCTTCTCATCCAAAGTTCTATCTTAGATCATTAGCCTATCATTCTTGACTCCAACGATCATCATCGACATAGGTTTATTCCTTTTAGTTACAATGCAACTTGGGCTTCTCATGATGGATTCAACCTTTTGGTTAAGTACAATTGGAAATCTTGGTGTTCAACTTCCAACCCTATATAGATTTGGAAACTCAAAATCCACTATCTTATAAAGATATTAGAACTTGAGAGTAAGAGAGCCTATTCCCAAGTCAATTCAATGTTGCTCCTCCGTTGGGATTTGGAGAGGATTAAAACCACTTCCAAAGATTACATTCCTTCCCCAAAGCTAACTAAAGAAAGGGAACACACTCTGCAAAAATTAAATGATCTTTCCTGACTAGAAGAGCACACTTGGAGACTCAAATCAAGATTGCGAGTAGCAGATTTGTTAAGAAGAATGATATCCTTGATCATATTTCTATTGTACATTTAATGATGTAATATGCACCCTAGTTTTTTTTTGTTTTGTTTTGATGCAATATAGTTTCCTTGGATTTTTTATGATAACATGAAATATACAGCTCAACGAAAGAGTTTGCAACAATGTAGAAATGCAATATATTCAGTATTTAAAAGATCTCTACAAGATGTTCACAGCTGAAACTAAAACCCAGATCTGAAACAAATCTATTGCAAGATAATGAGCTGATTATTGCTCAGAAAATTACAACAGCAGTATATAATGTCTGGGAATTACAAAGATATTGTTTTTGGAACATACCCAACAAGGAGTAATGAAGTGCAGGCCTGAAACAACACTATAGCAGCAAACTGGAGGTGTCAAACTTGCTCATAACTTCATTTTCAGTGCATTCTCCACCCAAAATCACTTGCCATCTACTGTCCAACCCTGGGCACCACCTTTCAGCTCCAAAGATGTTCAAGAAACTAGGTGACCAGCTCCAGCATTCCCACACCCCCTCTCTAGAACTGTATGGCCTGCTTGGAAGAGGTACAGCCAGCAAAGGAAAGGCTTCAAGTTTGAAACTTGGTGTCTTAAACCTGCTATTCACTCTTCCCCAATGTACTCACAATTTTCTAATATGAAACCCTCTGAAACTGGGCAAAAGATTGAAACAATGAAGCTCCGAAATCACTCCAATGAAGTGCTTGTAAACTAAGTCACTGTGTTTGAATTCGAGTTCGGCAACATTGAAATTCGGATGAAATTCGACAAGGAAAAAATTCGAAAAGTAAAAAATTTGAATTAAATTCGCCTTGTATAATTTTGATTTTTTTAAAATATAAGTAATATACTTAAAATAATTCAAAAATAATATTAATATACTAATATATTTAAATATATTAATAAAGCTAAATAAATAATAAATATATTAAAAATATAATTTAAATCTTAAATATTATTAATATATAAATAATAATAAACAGAAAGCAAAATAAATAATAAATATGTTTAAAAAAATAATTTAAATTAATAAATATTATTAATATATAAATAATAAATAAATTAAAATATATATTAAATAATAAATTAATATACTAAAAGTTTTATTTATTTATTCTAAAATATTAAATTTTAACATTGTGAATAAAAAACAAAAATAAATCACAAAAAGACATTAAATTAAATTTTAGGTTTTTTCATGAAAGACTTTTAATTTTGTTTTAAATTTTAGCTTTTCACGAAAGCCCGTTCTATACTCCATGACGAAGCCAGAGGCGTGCTTGATGCGGAAGTCTTGAGAAAACTGTACAGTCGTTGTCGCGCACATGGTTTCCATTATCATCCACATGAATTCGAAGTTAACGGTGACTGCTGTTTGAAAGAGAACGGACGTTGGCGAGAGGAATGGATGTTGATTGAAAAGTGGTCGAATAGGGCTCCCACAAGCAGTCACAGTCGGGTTTCGTTATTGATGGAGGCCATCCGCCATCACAGGAGCTCTGTTTTTAAAATATGTTTTATTTAAAAAACCCATGCCATTTCATCAAACGAATATAGGCGAATCTGAACGAATTTTTTATCCTGTTTTGAAGTTCGCCGAATTTCGAATCTCATGGTTGAAATTCGGCGAATGCAGTGACTTAGCCTGTAAACTAATCCACCAGGGTTGATCTTTCACAACCGAAATGGATGCTCCTTCCATAGGTTTTCGTCTTCATAAAGCTGCTGGTAAAAACCTGAAGTTCTCCTCAAGAAAGTGCATCAAGCATAGTTTCCAAATGAACTTCAGATTTGCTTTTGTATGCATCCCAAAACCCCACGCCCCATATTGGAAAAATAAAAGACTTCATTAAATTTTTAAAACCTCCTTATGTCTCCCACTTGGGCATCCTATTTTAAACAACCAACCTGAAGTAAAAACCTGAAGTTCTCCTCAAGAAAGTGCATCAAGCATAGTTTCCAAATGAACTTCAGATTTGCTTTTGTATGCATCCCAAAACCCCACGCCCCATATTGGAAAAATAAAAGACTTCATTAAATTTTTAAAACCTCCTTATGTCTCCCACTTGGGCATCCTATTTTAAACAACCAAATATTTTATATTTTTAAGCATTCCTTATGTCTCCCAAAAAGTCACCTTTAAAAAATATTAAAATAACGTAAAGTTAAATAATTAATTTTACTTTATAAATTTAACGTTATTTTAAATTAAATCCCCCAAGCCATAAACTCCTGCCAAAACAACATTAGGCATCACAATTGAGCATCTCGAGGAATGATCAACATGAAAAAAAATGTCAGCGCTTAGGAGATGACTTACTAAAACAAATATCGGACCCAAGCCCAAAATTGTTCCGGAAAGTGCCAAAAAGATACTCCTGAAATCCCGAACACATCACCAAGAGCTGAGGAGGCCCCTAACCAACCATGTTAGCCTACGAAAACCTTGAGGAATAGGCTAATCCTGATAATCACTGTCACAGCTTAGGAAGGGGACATTACAAATGAGCTTTTAGGTAAATATAATTTATAGGGCTTCAAGAGTTGTATAAACTTGAAGTGGTGGGCTCTTCTACCCTTCAACCACCATCTTCTCAATGAGGATTCCAAGCAAATTCTTTGTCAAATTGTTCTATGGTGGAGCTTTGAGAGGTGGTCTCCAAGCTTCCCAAATATAAAGCCCCTACTCTTGATTCCTTCACCAACAATTTCTATCGCCAATTTTTTGATCTTATTAGAAGGGATTTGCCCTTGGTGATTCAAGATATTAAAAAAAGAGGTGAGATGATTGGCTCTAGTAAATCCACCTTTTTTTCTTTGATTCCTAAAGACAAAAATGTCATGAGCTTTGATTGTTTCAAACCTACTTCTATTTTCAACTTTTCCTCTTAAGATTTTTTCCTACATTATTGCTAATAGAGTTATGAAAATTCTTGACAAGATTATATTTGAAGAGCAAGGTGTTTTCATCCCAAGCAAGAAAATTTACGATAACATTGTAGTTTTTCATGAATTCTTACACACTTGTTGGAAGCAAATGGATAAGAATATTGCAATCAAGTTGAACATGTCCAATGCTTTTGATATTGTCGATCAAAATTTCCTCCTTCGTACAATGAGCAAAATGGATTGGGTCTAGAGCTGCACCAAAGATCCTTGGATTGCCCCTTTGATTGATGGATCCACCTCCAAATTTTTCAAGGCTACTAGAGGTCTTTGTCAAGGTTGTCCCCAAGCCCACTCTCCATATCTCTACATTATTCTTGTTGAATCTCTTGGAATAACTCTCTCAAAAAACAGAAAAAGTCAACAAATAATCACAAGAAAGGCTGCCAACAAAGTCAAGGAAACTACCAATACTCAATTTGTCTGTCATATCCCCCAAAATTGTAAACCCATTGAAATAAAATAATAATAAGGTAATGACAATTTATTATAAGTTAAATAAGAAATGTTAAAATATTAACCATAAAAGAAATAAAATAATAAAATAAATAGAAACTGAAATATCATTATAATTATAATTATAAAATGATAATGATAAGAATCAAACCCACAAAGGGCAGCGACCCCCACCCTTAATAAGCAATCAAGAAAAGACAAAACTAAACAATATAAACAATGGTCATTAAGACAGCAGTCAAATTCCAAAATCAGCGAATATGAAACACACTAAGTCATACAAAATAGAACAATAATAATCAGCAATCACTTATCACTAGCCAGCAATTAGTTTAAGGCATAAGTCAGAGTCAAGACTCTCTAAAGACAGCGATTGACAAGGGGTGTGACTCCTCCAAATAGGCACCAAGGCAGCGATCAGGAGTCACGTCCCCACAGCAGATATTTAGGATGGTCTCTTAAGGAAAAAAGGATATAAGGGCTGGAGATAGATAAGGGATCGTGGCTGGGAGAAGTGATAATGGTTTCTGCAGATCGAGCCCATTAAAGTGGTAAGTATTTTCATAACTTTAGACCAGCAGTTGATAAATACTTTAATATATTTACAAAATGATATTTGTTAAATATATTATAAATTTAGATATTGATGATGGATAAATATATTAAGAACTTAAATACAGTTAATAATTGATAAATATATTTGATTTGATTCATAAATATATTGTTGATGATTGATAAATACAATTTATACATAAGAATATTTATCTGTGTCATTTTGGAATAATAAGATTATCCATGATTCTTATACCATTGTTAATATGTTATTTTGAATTAGACATCTAATTATTGTTAATGAGCTCTATAAGTAATTATGACTCTTTAATATAAATGAACTTATGTATGTCCTTATCCTATGATCACCTATTCATTTATGTTATTTAGAAAGAATGATCCATGTGTGATATATTAGTCCTTGCTTGCCAATTTCATCAAACCATTAATCTTGCTTGAGCTAGCTGCTTGCTTGTCTACTTGAGCTACTTGCCTATGTGCCTAAACTACTTGCTTATGTGCTTGAGCTACTTGAGTTACCTCCTCTAGACAATGAAGGACAACTTGTCTTAAGAACCAGAATTTATCATTAACACCAGAGAAAGGAGATTAAGGAACAAAGTCATCACCGAGTTCGTAATTAAATGAAGGGGACTCCCTAAAGATGATGCTACATGGGAAAGAGAAGAAACTATTAAGGCCTTTAAGGATAAAAATCAGGAACAACAAAACATGATGGCTCTTGATTAAAACAGGAGATGAATTCTTGGATGTAAAACTTTCTAACAAATTAATAAGATGATCTTTTTGTTTGAGCACAAGATTTGATAAAATGTGTATAAAGGCTTAATGCTGGACAAGACTCCATAGAGAGGAGTCCAAAAGATCTGGATAAGACTCCATACAGAGGAATCCAAAAGATCTGGATAAGACTCCATACAGAGGAATCTAGAAAAGATTGGATAAGACTCCATAGAGAGGAATCCAAAAGGGTTGGATAAGACTCCTTAGAGAGGAATCTAGACCCCTGTACCAGCTAACAACAACACGAGATCGAGGTAGAAGAAACTTGTGAGATTGCTTCAGGACAAGCAATATCAAGCAGGGGAGACTTGTGATGTCCCCATCACAAAGATAAGTATATTTGATATATTTATATTTTAATGGATATACTTATTCAAATGAAGTAATCATTATAGAACATTCTCAACTAAATGTTGACTAACTTGTGTGCCGTCAGTGACAAATTAGAAGAAGAGATCCTAGGAGAAACTAAGGTGTTTGCTTGAGGACAAGCAAAGTCAAGCGGGGGAGACTTGTGATGTCCCCATCACAAAGGAGCATCTGAGATAAGTATATGCTTAATATATTTATAATTTTAGATATACAATAACATGTTAGTAATATGTACATTAGATAGAATACTGATTTAGAAGAAGGCAATTTAAAATATCATTATAATTATAATTATCATTGATAACATTACAATTATAATAGTCAGAAATGAATATAATATTATAATAATATATATAAGTCAATTAATCAAATAATAATAATATATTGGTAAATTATTTTTATTATATTCTAAATATTAGAATACAAATAACTTAAAAATAATAATAATAAATAAAATAATTATAATTAAAAGACAAACTGAAATATTATTATTCTAATTACAATTGTTGAGTATCATTTTCAAAATAGAAATAAATATCGTCACAAATTAAATTTATAAATATAATGGGTAAATAACAAAATATATTAATAGAAATATATGAACATAAGATAATTCATGTTAGGAAAAGCAGCAACGATTAATTTAAGTAAGGAGCAGCCATTCATTAGGAAATAAACATAACTAATCCAAACTGAAGCGATGCCTATGAAAAGGTATAGATGCTAGTTAACAAAAGAATATGACCTTTCCTAAGAAATTGCAACCCTCTCCAAGTGGGGGGATATAAAATCAGATTCTATGGAAAGAAGGAAGGGATGGATGAAGAAGTATGGGAATTACAAGGGGAAGCTTTTTAGGAAAAGAATTCACCAGCAGAGTATATACGTTGCAGATATAAATCTGAAAATGAAGATAAATAAAATAAAGAGAAGTATCTATCATGGTTGGCATATTTGTCATTCTTGCCGTCAATACTAAATAAGTAATAAGCTATGTTACACCGCCGTCAGGGAAACCTCAATTGGGAATGTGGGGGTGACAGGGAGAAGTGCGGGGGAGGGCTGGGGGTTGTATATACTATACATATGGTACTTAAAATGCTAGTTATGAAAAGATGTATAAGACTATTAAGAAGTAAAATAGCAAAATTGCAAATGCCAAATTGAAATAGTAAATAGTAAATACATAATACTTGAACATTGAACAATGAACATTGAAGTTTTCAATATCAAATTACTAATTAGAAATTAGAATACTCAATACTACAATTGTCGAATCGACAAATGAAAGATTTCTATTATATGATATCAAAAATAACTGATCATAAAGATGATTACAATGAGTAGCATGATATAAAAACAAGTACAAAATCAAAATTAAAAAAATGTGTTAAATATTTTTTAAAACCATGTCTTTTAAGTGGCCGCCATGAGGGATGTCGGGATGTTTCCAAGTCTCCAGCGGCGAGGGAAAAAAATGGTGGCGCCGCTGGAAACTTGGGAACGCTGTCCCCAAGTCTCCGGGAATGCTAGGGCTTGGGGAGCGGGCGGCGGGGGGCGCGTCCCCGGGGTTCACTGGTAATAAGTATAAATAATGTGTAGATGAGTATATAAATATAGATAGTATATAATTCCATTTTATGAAGATAACATGCAATAAGTAAATATAATAAGCAATAAGTATATAGTTACAGATGATACTAAAATAGAAGCACAATAAGTAACGAATATGTAAATATAGATAGTTTGTTATTATTTACGGTGAGTAAATGTAAGGTGAGGCCATAGATAGTATGATTATAATATCTTTTATTGTTATGGATAAAGTAATAATAGCATCCATAGACAGTTAAATAATGGGTTATATAAAATGCTATTACAATATCTTTAATGTTATTTATGATGTATAGTTGTTGATAGTAAGTTTCTTATTAACAAGGTTTATGTAGGTAACATTTTAGTGTTACCATTCATGGATATTTAATTGTAGTACTAGATATGTATATGTATATGTATGTATGGGTAGATGTGTGAATTAGATATATACAATAACGATGCTTGCAGCAATTATTAAGCATTATGAGCAACTATGATAATTTAAAATTGGTACAAATGATAGATTTCTTAATGATTGATTGGGAATGAAGGACTTCAATTAAGGTTTCAATTAGTTGAAAAGTACTCGCTAACTCATTTATCAAATGGAACTTAAAGATTTCAGGGAAATTTAGGGTGTTCCCAAGCAGGACATTACAGTGGTATCCGAGCATCTTTCTTGCCATCCTGTGCGTGCTTGAGCTACTTGCTTACCTACTTGAGCTAGTTGTCTACTTGCTTGACCTAGCTGTTTGCTTGTCTACTTGAGCTACTTGCTTATGTGCTTGAGCTACCTAAGTTACCTCCTCTAGACGATGAAGGACGACTTATCTTAAAAACCAAAATTTGTCATTAACACCAGAGAAAGGAGATTAAGGAACAGAGTCATCACCGAGTTCCTAATTAAATGCAAGGGACTCCTTGAAGATGATGCTACATGGGAAAGAGAAGAAACTATTAAGGCCTTTAAGGATAAAAATCAAGAACAACAAAACATGATGGCTCTTGATTAAAACAGGAGATGAATTCTTGGATGTAAAACTTTCAAACAAATTAATAAGATGATCTTTTTGTTTGAGCACACAATTTGATAAAATGTGTATAAAGGCTTAATGCTGGACAAGACCCCATAGAGAGGAGTCCATAAAACCTGGATAAGACTCCAT
The DNA here is from genome assembly GCA_007115665.2 of Sequoiadendron giganteum. Lineage (NCBI taxonomy): Eukaryota > Viridiplantae > Streptophyta > Pinopsida > Cupressales > Cupressaceae > Sequoiadendron > Sequoiadendron giganteum. Next base: position 608,848,072 of record CM021109.1, on the reverse strand, counting down.
AGAGAGGAATCCAGAAGACCTGGATAAGACTCCATAGAGAGGAATCCAAAAGATTTGGATAAGATTCCATAGAGAGGAATCCAAAAGATCTGGATAAGACTCCGTAGAGAGGAATCCAAAAGATCTGGATAAGACTCCATAGAGAGGAATCTATAAAAGATTGGATAAGATTCCATAGGGAGGAATCCAGAAGGCCTGGATAAGACTCCTTAGAGAGGAATCCAAACCCCTGTAGTAGCTAACAAAAACACGAGATCGAGGTAGAAGGAACTTGTGAGATTGCTTCAGGACAAGCAATATCAAGCGAGGGAGACTTGTGATGTCCCCATCACAAAGATAAGTATATTTGATATATTTATATTTTAATGGATATACTTATTCAAATGGAGTAATCATTATAGAACATTCTCAACTAAAAGCGTGACTAACTTGTGTGTCGTCAATGACATATTAGAAGAAGAGATCCTAGGAGAAACTAAGGTGTTTGCTTGAGGACAAGCAAAGTCAAGCGGGGGAGACCTGTGATGTTCCCATCACAAAGGGGCATCTGAGATAAGTATACGCTTAATATATTTATATTTTTAGATATACAATAACATGTTAGTAATATGCACATTAGATAGAATACTGATTTAGAAGAAGGCAATTTAAAATATCATTATAATTATAATTATCATTGATAACATTACAATTATAATAGTCAGAAATGAATATAATATTATAGTTATTATAATAATATATATAAGTCAATTAATCAAATAATAATAATATATTGGTAGATTATTTTTATTATATTCTAAATATTAGAATACAAATAACTTAATAATAATAATAATAATAATAAATAAAATAATTATAATTAAAAGACAAACTGAAATATTATTATTCTAATTATAATTGTTGAGTATCATTTTCAAAATAGAAATAAATAATATAAAAATAAATATCCTCACAAATTAAATTTATAAATATAATGGGTAAATAACATAGTTCCACGGAGTTTTGGGGACGGGGATGGGGGGACGGCGGGGGACGCGTTTCCGAGATGGGAGACAGGGGGGCCTAAATTTGGGGACGACAGGGGGACGACGGGGGGGTGGCACTAAAATACATATAGTACTTGAAAAATTAGTTATAAAAAGATGTATAACAATATAATTATATAACTATAGAAGCCTAATGAATAAGTAAAGTTAACACATTGAAACAAAACTTAAAAACTTAAAAGTTTAAACACAATAACACATTGCAATGATATATCATTTCATTTAACTAGTGAACCGTTGAACATTGAAAATCAAAATGAAAATATAGACATTGGAAAATGCAACAAGAACTAGATGTTTCATAATTTGAGTTTCATAATCATGATTCATTAATCATAATTACAATCAAGTATCACTGTATCATCAATGTTCAAACTTCAAAAACAGAGTACAAAATGGTAAATACTAATAGTAAATGGCTCCAGGCTAATGGCATGATGCCTTTGGAAGTCTCCCAGAAGTTTCCTTGGAGTCTCCTTGAAGTTTCTTTGGGTGGAGGGGACGTTTGAAAGTTTCCCAGAAGTCTCCCAAAAGTCTCCCAGAAGTTTCCTAGAAGTTTCCTTGGAGTCTCCAAGGAGGAGACTTCGGGGGGACGGCGGGGAAATGGGGGGACGACGGAGGGACGTTTCCTAGGCGTCTCCCCGTCTCGGAAACGTCCCCATCTCGAAAACGGGTGGTTTTTCCGATGGGGCGCGTCCCCGTGGAACACTGGTAAATAACAAATATATAATATATTAATAGAAATATCTGAACATAAGATAATTCATGTTAGGAAAAGCAGCAACGATTAATTTAAGTAAGGAGCAGCTATTCATTAGGAAATAAACATATCTAATCCAAAGTGAAGCGATGCTTATGAAAAGGTATAGATGCTAGTTAAGAAAAGAATATGACCTTTCCTAAGAAATCGCAACCCTCTCCAAGTGGGGGAATATAAAATCAGATTCTATGGAAAGAGGATGGATGAAGAAGTATGGGAATTACAAGGGAAAGCTTTTTAGGAAAATAATTCACCAACAAAGTATATACATTGCAGATATAAATCTGAAAATGAAGATAAATAAAATAAAGAGAAGTATCTATCTTGGTTGGCATATTTGTCATTCTTGCCTTCAATAGTAAATAAGTAATAAGTATAAATAATGTGTAGATGAGTATATAAATATAGATAGTAAGTAATAAGTAAGTATAATAAGCAATAAGTATATAGTTACAGATGATATTAAAATAGAAGCACAATAAGTGACGAATATGTAAATATAGATAGTATGTTATTATTTATGGTGAGTAAATGTAAGGTGAGGCCATAGATAGTATGATTATAATATCTTCTATTGTAATGGATAAAGTAATAATAGGATCCATAGACAGTTAAATAATGGGTTATATAAAATGCTATTACAATATCTTTAATGTTATTTTAATTTATGATGTATAGTTGTTGATAGTAAGTTTTTTATTAACAGGGTTTATATAGGTAACATTTTAGTGTTACCATTGATGGATATTTAATTGTAGTAGTAGATATGTATATGTATATATATATGTATGTATATATGTGTATGTATATGTCTATGTATGTATGGGTAGATGTGTGAATTAGATATATACAATAATGATGCTTGCAGCAATTATTAAGCATTATGAGTAACTATGATAATTTAAAATTGGTATAGATGATAGATTTCTTAATAATTGATTTACACTAACAGTATCTTGTAAGTGTGAAGACCAGATTGATTGGGAATGATGGACTTCAACCAAGGTTTCAATTAGTTGAAAAGTACTCGCTAACTCATTTATCAATTGGAACTTAAACATATCAGAGAGATTTAGGGCGTTCCCAAGCGGGAACATTACAAAGACACCCGCTGCAGCTTCACTTACCCTACGAGTATTGCCAAGGGAAAAAAAGGGTACTCGCTGAACTCATTATTATTTGGGCAAGAAAATTAGGGCAGATTTAGGCATTTCCCATTGGGGACATTACATTGTTGACAATAAAATTTATGCTCGATCAAAGTTATACTTAATTCCTTTCTTGATGCCTCTAGTTGTATGCTTAACAAAAGTAAAAGAAAATTCTACACTCTTTTCTCATCTTTGACCAAGATTAGAATTTTTATCCAAATCCTTCAATTCCCTCATAGAGGGGGTGAACCCTTCAAATACCTTGGGATCCCTTACAACTTCAAACTAAAACACATGAATTATTTGAACAGTCATCTAGATACAATTGACAAGAATCCAAAGTGAGATGGCCTTTAGCTAAATATTCATATAAATTGCTCATATTTAAAATTCCCACCAAAATATTTTGGAAATAGATTACAAAAACAATAAAAACATGAAATACAAACACATATAATAGATATGTAATACTAACTGGAACTAAATATTTGAATCAAATATTTCATTCAAGAACATTTCCATTGCAAATGATTACAAAGATTTGCATGTACAACAATTACAAATATATTTCAAAAATACCCAAAATGTTGCAATGCTCAAAATATTGAAATCCTCTAACTTGAAGTGCAAATGCAACCTTTGTATGAAGCTGCTCTAAGGAATTCAAACAGGTTTTGTACTTTGAACTCCAAGAAACCAATTGGGTTTCATCCATTGATCTCCAAAACCTAAGGATTTTTGTCCTCAGATCCAATAGTTGAACACAAGTGCTCAAGTTAGCATTAATGGTTTGATGAAATTGGCAAAAGATACTAAGTAATGAAGTTGCCCACCTTATAAAGAGGTTGAAAGCCTAGTGTGGTCCTAAAGTTTACTATCATTTTATTGAATTCAAATTTGAGGCCATTAGTGGCATTCCTGGTTGATCGTGGTGATTGGTGAAACTCTACGTTTGCACAAAGGGGGTATGAGAAAAGGCATGCCATAAGGCAACAGTCCAAGAAAATACAAGTTGGAGGATGCAATGTTGAGAGGGATCTGAAAATTGAGAGTTAGGATGTTCGGAAAAGAGGTAGGTATAGTCTCAATGGTATGGAGGAGGAATGCATAAGTGAAGAAGAAGGGGGTCAAGGGTTCAAAGAAGGAGATAACCTATGTTGTAATGCAAAGGGAAGAGAGAGTCCACGAACCTACAAACAATCAAGGAGGGCGAGTGAAAATCGAGGCTCAAGGATACTTAATACTATGAGGATCGAGGCTCAAGGAAATGAGATATCCGATGCGATATCTAGAGCAAGTGATGGAAAGGCTCTAAGGCTTGCAAACATTAGTGAAGGTCATCAAAGATTGAAGTGGGGGATTACTAAATACCATGCACCACAAGAGAAGAAGAATTGTGATCTTGTCAAGGTTTGAGGATCAAGGATCCCTCATGTGGTTGCCTTAAGGCAAGATGGTAGGAAAACATGGGGGGATAGTAATGTAGTGGGGAACAAGAAACAAGGAAGGGGGGATAAAAGGAAGGCGTGATAGTATGAGAAAGTCTGAAATCCCACAAAAGGCTAGAAAATGACTCAAAAGCCTTCATACTTAGGACTTGGGACATTACACAAAGCTATAGAGACAGTTGGCTCTATTTGGTTGTTTAAGTCACTCTCATTACATTTGTCCACTCTAGCCTTCCCATCTACCAACTCATGATATATAGTGAAAGTTTGCAATTTCTTATTGAAAGCTGCAAAACAAGATCCCAAAAACAAATTTCACTTGGTTAGCTAAAGAATGTCATTAAGGCTAAAAAACAAGGTGGTTGAGGTATTAAATCTACCTTTATACAAGCCAAGCAATTGGTGCTAAACTAGTTTGGATCCCTATTATTCCTCTTACTCTCTAGAAACATATTATGGTTTACAAATATGGTAATGCTCTTTATGGGACTGAAGACCTCAAGAACCTATCCCCTCTCAAAGATGCTACCAAATCTATAACCTAATCAACATGTATCTAAACATCATTAATGGTAATCTCTTGGCTCCTAGGTAATGGTTAGCAAATTCAATGTTGGGAAGACTCCATCCTAAACAATAAACCTCTTGCTCACTTAATTCCTCAACATTTCCTTCAATCCATGTATTCTTTGCAAATCACCCAACTTGGTTAACTAGTTAAGTGAGAAAGTAATCAAGTTTCTTGGGGAAATATTCACTATTTTAGTCCCCTTGGGCAAGACTCATGGCATCAAATCATGCAATTTTTTTCAAGCTTAAAACCTTTTATTGCAAATGAGGAAGATAAATTGATTTGGGAGGCCTCAACTCAATTGGTCACTACTTGGCGTGTGTTGGTGTTGTCTTGTAGTGATCCACTTATCCAAGTAATAAAACCATTCACTCTATCTAGAACCAAGCTCTTACTCTCAAAGTTATCTTGTTCCAGTGGCTTTTAGGCCAACCATTGACAACTTGCTTAAAAGAGGAATTGGTGGCCCACACATGTACCATAGATACTTCAAAAATAATGAAACATTTCCCAGAATGAAAATATTATTGACTATTATGCAAATATTGGCAAGACAATCAACAATGCTATAGAGCTCATTGAATGCAAGATTGGTCTTGAATGCCATCCAAAGCTAATTTAAAAACTTTCACCATCTATGGTGATTTAAAGCTCATCATCCAATCCTTTATGAATCTCCAAAGTCTTCACTCTCTCCAACTTCAGCTATTAAAATCGAGAAATCATCACTTTGACTAACAATTTTGATATTGTTGGTGTTTCAATTCGCACCTCTGGAATGCAGATTAGAAACAGACAACTATGCACAGATAGATTGCTCTTCAAATTAGGAGGGGAAGCTCCCTCTTCGCTGATGATGCTTAAAAAAAGTAAACTAAACTATTTGCCAATCTTTTTGTTCTCAACTAAGAGCACAAGGTTATAAAACTCTTTGCATCATAGCTGAGGTTTTTCCTTTTTAAAAATTCAACTACAACTAGGCCTACTTTAATGACGCTTCTAACAACTCAAGTAAACTCTGAACTTGAGAGTTAGAAGTAAATGAGGAATGATTCAACACAAAAACTCACATAAACTCTCTTCCAACGCACACCCGGAGACTCATTGTACTTTTAGATGCAAGCTTAAATAACAATTATATAAGCAAAACACATAAAACAAAATATGAGACAGTAGATAAGAGCAACATTAGTATATCCCATAATCTGATTCATTCTTAAATTCTTAGGACATGTAGTACCAGTATGTGCATTGGTCTCATGGAAAGAGCAAAATACAGTTGTAGCTTTAGCTGTTGGTTTTGGTGGAGGTGTTGACAATCGTGGCCTGTAATTATTGAAAGGCTGAAAATTATTCCTCTTAGGTTGATACAACTGCTAAGGTTGGTATTGTGGTGGTGGTAGTGCAAGCATCTCATTGGCTACCCTTTGTAGCAGTGGATCTACAGAACTCTAAAGTAGAGGTCTGATTGAGTGCTTCTTCATCTTGTCGGAGGTGATCATATTATCCTCCAACTCGATGGCGTCTTCTTGCACATCCGTCAATTCTATTTCTTTTGTCATCTTGAGGAAGAAGGATATCTCTGATGGAAGAGCATTCATGAAACAACTCATCAAAATCTCCAATGATGGATCAAGTGTAGAAGAAAGTTGTGTAACAAGACGATTAAATCTTGCTACAAACTCCCTCAAGGGCTCATTGTGCTCCATCTTTGATTTTGCAAGTTGGGCAAACAACAGATGATTGTCTTCAACGGGCTTGAATTTCGCCAAAAAATTCTCGCTCATACTTGCCCAGCTTGTAATAACGCTTGGCTCCAGATGATTGAACCAGTCGGCAACATTTCTTACAAGAGTCCCTATAAAGAGATGCACAATGATGTCTTCATGTGCCACGTGCAAGATGGCGCAAGCCGTTGTGAACGTAGAAAAAATTTCATTCGGATTTTGAGTCTCATCGCCATGAAACCGAGGAAAGTGCTTCCTTGACCCTTTAGGTAACTCATAATTTTCATGCAACGCCAAAGGTCCAATGTTGTTACCCCAAGGAAATGGGGGTGGATGTCATTGATTTCTACCAACATTATTGTTGTTATCACCCATTGCTTTTGGTTGGATCACAAGTTCTTCTTGACAGAAGCAATAGGACGCCAGATGGTCATTCCCGTGACATAAAGCATAACCTTTCTTGATGTTTTATGCCTCATGCCCCACGGTGGGCACTAGAAAACTGTTGGCATTACAATTCGCACCTTTGGAATGCGGATTAGAAACAGACAACTATGAACAAATAAACTGTTCTTCAAATTAGGAGGGGAAGCTCCCTCTTCATTGATGATACTTAAAAAGAAAGTAAACTAAACTATTGCCAATCTTTTTGTCCTCGGCTAAGAGCACAAGGTATAAAACTCTTTGCGTCGTAGTTGAGGATTTCCCTTTTTAGAACTTCAACTACAACTAGGCCTACTCTAATGACGCTTCTAGCAACTCAAGTAAACTCAAAGCTTGAGAGTTAGAAGTAAACGAGGAATGATTCAACAGAAACTCACATAAACTCTCTTCCAACGCACACCCGAAGACTCATTGTACTTTTAGATGCAAGCTGAAATAAAGATTATATAAGCAAAACACTTAAAACAAAATTTGAGATAGTAGATCAGAGCAACATAGCAAGCATAAGATTTCCTTTCTCAAATTTCTAACAATGATTACACTTTTGGGACAGCATGTTTGTAACAATAATAGGCTTACAATTTAGCAATCAAACCATAATACACTTGACACAAATTACACATGAATTGAACAATAACTTGCAGCAAAAAGAAGGCATGCAAGCTTGCTCTTACACTAAGTGAACAGACACTGAATAACAAAGTTGCAGGAAAAAGTAGGCTCAACAATTTGTTATCACAAAAACGATTCCAAAAAAATGGGCAACGCTACCCTTATTTATACACAAAAAAGGAGTAGGGAACCCTAAAATCTCCTTACTTTTACAGCTAGACTTGCCAACTTGCAAGTTTTATTTCTAAAACTAAAAAAAGACAACTAACTAACAACTTGCTAAAAGCAAAAAGCAGGGAAAGTTCCAACTATTACAACTTGATTTTCTCTCTTTCACAAAGAATAGATAAGCACGAGACAAGAATAGCAAGAAAACTCGAAAAAAGGCATCGAATAAACCACTGCTTTTTAGTTCTATTCTTGGAAAACATCGCTGCCCCAAAAGGTGACTTCGAACATGATAATTTTGGGAAACTATATCCACCAAAAAGTTGGGAGAATAATGCATGTTTAAAAACTTGAATTTTGACAATGAACATGCCTATATTCGGAAAAGTTTTGCGCAAACTGCTGAAAATAAGTTATTGATTTTTCTCCAAAAAGCAAATTCCTAGAAAAAGTTGAGGTCTGGGTTTTGTAGACAATCACATTCTGAAGAGACCCAGTTCATTAGATTTTGAAAAAGCGTCGAAAAAGCAAATTTTTGGAAATATAAAATTTCCCAATCTTCAAGTGGAGTAAAAAGCAAGTGGACCCAGATCAATGAAAACTGGAAAAGCTAACCACCTACTTCTGAAATGTGATGCCCTAGAAGATTTGACCATGAAAAAGCATGCCTCTGTGCTTGCCAATCCTGAATCCATGAAGAAAACTGAAAAAGCACTTCGTTTGAGCGTCTGAATCTTTAAGGGAAGAAAATTCTATCTTTCCTCCTTCAGATGCCAACCTGCTAAAATATGAAGAATGAATACCAAAAGCCTTCTTGAATAGAGTTCGAGGATAAAAAAGCGCTTTATTCTCCAAGCTTTAAAACTTTGAAGTCAATCCGAAAACAAAAACATTGAATGTAGACACTTTTCGAATGACGAACGACAAAAACTGAAAAATGGCTAATGCATGAATACTTGGGAGTGTTGACTGGACAGGGGAGCCTAGGCTCCCCATTGTTAGCCATTTTTTCACGTTTTTCAACTTTTTGCTTGTTTCTTCTCCCGGAGAGACCTGTCTCCAAATTTGACAGGTTGAGATTTTGGTACTGCCAACTGACAAAATATATTTGACCATGGCAAGTTCATATTTGACCATTGCTCAAGTGATCCCCAACTTCCTACTGACATCTGACGTCATCTGATCATGATTGCGCGCAATGGAAACTACTAACGGAGGTCGAAATAGAAGAAAATATGTTGGAGCCTGAAAGATTTCTAAGTGTTGAAACCTTGGGCACCCTTGCTAGCTGGGGCGCCCAAGCATCCCAAACTTAGCCATTTTTCTGATATTTTCATTATTTTGTTTTCTCCATTTCCCGTGAAGCTAATTATCCCTGTTTGATCTTCGTTTTTGGGCAAGTAGTGAATAACAAAGCTTGGAAATCAGTCAATCTAGCAAGCCTGATCATATCTGAGCTGAATGGTACCATTTGCCAACCTTTATCACTGCATCTGACGATCTACTGAAAGCCAAAATGAGGTTGATGAAGAAGTTTTCAATGTTTTCTGAAAAACACGGAAAAATTTCTAAGGCATGGAAAGTTGGGCATCCCTCTTGGCCAAAGGCACTTGGATTCTCCAGACTTAGCCAAAAATTTGATATTTGCAACTTTCTTTTGACCTTCTTTCTTTTGTGTGTGTTTCTGCCTCCGTTCGATCTGCAATTGTCGATGTTTGATGAATCCTCTAGTTTGGCGCCTAGACTCTCCAAACTTGGTTTTATTTTCACACTTTTCAAGATTTTCAGATTCCCCTCCTTCATTCTTCATTCTATGTGCATGTTCGCCATTTCTTGTCATCTGTGCAGCATTGAGACCTTGATTCTGACACTTGGCAATTGACCATCCTCCATTGATGACCTCAAAGTTCCTGTTTTGCCTTCTGAAAAAGTAGAATAGACCCACCAAAGAAAAACTACTCTTTTTGACGATTCTGACTGGACCAACCTGATCGGGAAGTATTTTAAAACAATCAAAACCACTTTGAGCCTTGGAAACAAAAATCCTATTTTTAGAAACTTTTTTTTTTTAGAAAATTTTGCCAATACCCATTTCAGAAGAAACCCAGAAAACCCCGACTCAAATCTATTTTTAGAAACTTTCCAAAAATAGAAACTTCTATTTTTAGAAATTTTAACTTTTGACGACAAATTTTACAAGACTTTTACCATACTTTTCAAAATGCCTTAATGAAGCATAAAAAATTTGATTGGTCACAATAGATATGATCAAATTGAAGCATATTCCTAGGAAAGCTAACTCTTATGCAAACAAAAAGGCTAAGTAAGGAATCAACGCTCCTAGCTGCAATATTTTCGTTGCTGATATACATGTTATCCTTGTAGTCAGCCGTAGTCGGCCAAGTTATTATATTTCAATAAACTATAGTCTTAGTAAGAATAATTATTGGCATGTACATTCGGGTAATTAAGTTCCGATTAATTGTAGCGAGGTGTTATGGAAAGTCGTGACGGTTGGTTGCTCAACCAACCGCCGAAGAAAACCCCGACTCAAATCTATTTTTAGAAACTTTCCAACAATAGAAACTTCTATTTTTAGAAATTTGAACTTTTGACGACAATTTTTACAAGACTTTTACCATACTTTTCAAAATGCCTTAATGAAGCAAAAACAATTTGATTGGGCACAACAAATATGATCAAATTGAAGCATATTCCTAGGAAAGCTAACTCTTATGCAAACAAAAAGGCTAAGTAAGGAATCAACGCTCCTAGCTGCAATATTTACGTTGCTGATATACATGTTATCCTTGTAGTCAGCCGTAGTCGGCCAAGTTATTATATTTCAATAAACTATAGTCTTAGTAAGAATAATTATTGGCATGTACATTCGGGTAATTAAGTCTCGATTAGTTGTAGCGAGGTGTTATGGAAAGTCGCGACGGTTGGTTGCTCAACCAACCGCCGAACGTTATATGTACTCAGTTTTGTAGTCGGGAGAGGACACTACTATTGGCATTATGATTATGAGTCCATGATTGATAGTACGGGAATACTTTGTGATTGTGCATGGTGCTATTTACTGGAAATGAATACAAACATCTCATGACTCTAGCATATTGTATTGTTTTGTTTGGTGTATTACATATAGTTCCGTTTACTTTCGATGTATGTAGTACGTTGATATAAACACTCCGCGAGGTAAACATTTGGCGTCGTTGCCTAAGCGAATCCGGTAACCACCCAGACAGGAGAATGGCGTTGTGATGGGGCAGCTGACCGAAGGGCCGGTACAAGCAAACGAGGATCGTGAAGACGCTCTGACGGAAGACCTCTGCAGTCTGTGGGAAATCTCGTTAAAGGACCATGTACGGAGGGAGGCTCTCAGGCGAGAGATCCCTCAGGTGGTCATTTGGGATATATTGCGCGTCAACGAAGAGGTCGACCATCTTCTTACTAGACTGCCAAGACTGATAGCACGCCACTACATTATCTTACAGGATCTTCGGGTGGAAAGAGGATCAAGAACGCCGAAGGCAACAAATCTTGCAGCGGTACGAAGAACGAACCAAACGGGAAGAGGAGGAACGAGACACTAGCCGGAGATGTACCTTGGCAACCAACAATGATCGTGTGAAAGACCTGTAATGCCCGTACGACCAAACAAGGAGAAGAACCGAATACCATTTGGGCACGAAGCGAAGGAGGAAAGAATTCGGCAATCATTGAGAGTACAAGAGCAAGAAAATCGGCGGCAAAGATTAAGTAGAGCACATCAGAGTTTTGTGGAAGGGAGGGACGAGGAACCCTTCATCACCTCGTACGTAGAAAGATATAAAAATCGAGAAAATGAAGATGAATTGAACGGAAAACTTGAGAATAGCATCCAACGCATTCGGGAGTTGTCCATATCAGACAACAACGAAGGGTTGAGGACAGGGAGATCTGAGCCCAAGACCCCTTGGCAGAGGGAGCACCGGAGTGGGACCCAGGAAACTCAAGGTGTAGAGGACGCTGACGGAGGACGGGAAAGTGACTCATACGTGGCCGAGAGTGCAAGTGACGCACTAAAACGTAACGGGGAAATCGGTCCAATCGGGTCCAATATACAAAGAGGACAGCGGGGAAGGATGGTGACTCCAGAACGACAAAAGTTGCCGAAGTTTATGGGGAATGGGTCAGAGGATCCAGTTCGACATTGCAAAACATGCGAGACAATCTAGATAGCAAGTGGAGAAGATGACCCGGATCATTGGTTGAAAGCCTTTCCGGCGACACTCAGAGATAGTGCCATTGACTGGTACTCAGAGTTGGACCAAGCAAAGAAAGCTACATGGAGATTACTCAAGAAGGCCTTTCAGGATGAATTCAAACTCCTGAGGGATGACAGTGAGATTGTAGCAGAAATCTACAGTACGAAGCAGGGAAAACACGAGAATGTGCGAACATACAATCGGCGACTTGAAGACTTGTTGGGAAAATTGGAGGTTCAACCAACTGATGGGCTAAACAAACGATGGTTCATTGAAGGCTTGCTTCCATCGCTGAGGAAGAAGATGAAAGTCGTGCCTCCGTCATCGTACGTTGAAGCATACAATCGAGCGATGGATATAGAAAGTGAAAACAAAACATCGTCCCGAGGGAAAAAGAAGACAAACGACGAGGAGAGTGCGGACGACAGCGACGGTGAATCCAAGACCATACAAGCACTCAAGAAAGATATGATGCGAATGATGAAAGAATTGAAGGCCGACAAAGAGAGTACGAGGGAAGCACGAGAACTATGGTGTACAGACTGCAATAGGGAAGGTCACACGAAGGCAAACTATCCAAAGAAGTTATTCTGTGATATCTGCCAAGTGATGGGACATTCCGTCAAGGAATGCCCATACAATTTAAAAGCCAAAAGTGCACAAGTACTCTTCGCTCAAGGAGAACCATCGACACTGCCGAACACACCACCGAAGCCCCAGTACAATAGCAATGCATCCCCTGGAGATTACCTGAGCAACAAGAGTCCGAGGAACAGAATGCAATACGACGGTAAAGGACGATCCATGATCCAATGCCGAAAGTGCAACGAATGGGGTCACTTCGCCAAGGATTGCCAGAACGGTCAAGGTTCGAGGGGAAGATTGTGTAAGTGGTGTGGACCAGGCGACCATGAAGATAGTGAATGCCCCAAGCAGAAGGGTATCCATATGTTGGAAGCAGAAGAACAAGAGGTACTGAAGATCACCAGAGCACAAGCAAAGAAGGCAACCTACCGAGATCCACGTACAAAAAAACAAAGGATGAAGGAAGCAAAAGCTGAAGTGGAACTGGCGATGGCGAAGGAGAACAAAATATCTCTGAAGCCAGAGACCTCTCGACGGTCGGAGGCGGAAACCAACATCGTACGGCAAGTACTGCAAACCACCATACCGATCGAAATAATTGACCATCTCCAGACGTTGCCGCAGTTGGGACTGGCAATGACAAATGTCCTTTGGGATGTCAAGCAATCGCAAGCGGAGGACCGAAGGCAAGAATTGGTACCAGATTCACCACCGCATGGTGAACAAACCATTAATCCCGTACTACTCATGGGGAATGTTGAGAAGATGCCAGCGGTTGTGCAGATGGAGATCAGAGGGAATATCTTGACAAATACTATCGTCAACGGAGGATCAGGGGTCAACATATTGCCCGAAGACACATGGAAGAGCCTGGGGAAGCCTACACTCTGGCCACCGATATTCCAACTCGTCGGTGTCGTTCAACATGGTATCAAGCCATTGGGGACGTTGATGGCGCAAAAGGTGATGATCGGGACACAACAGTTTTTGCTAAATTTTGTCGTCATCCCATTACAAAGGAAAGCGTATGATGCACTACTTGGGAGAGGATGGATGATAGCTGCCAAGGCAAATCATAATTGGATGAGAAACACACTCTCGATCGAGAACAACGGGCGGAAGTTCGTAATCAACTTGAAGAACCAGGCCATGAGCGAAGAATTGGCTTCCCCCAAATCAGAATTGGACGGAGGAGAATCAAATGTGGATGAAGGAAGGAAGACGAGGGAACCGCACGTCGAGGGCGTACTGGAATTTGAGAGTTGGTCGGAGGACGAGACAAGCTCACTGAATGGCTTATTTCATTGGCAGATGGAAGACTATGAAGAGGTTCCACCGAGAGTGTAACATGCTACAGATCGGGGAAATCAAGGAAGAAGAGAACGACACGTTTAGCCAGACACTTTCGGCCGAGTATGGAGAGTACAAAGGAAGAATATCAGAACCGGATGATACGCCAACCCACAAATCCGAACAGGTACGAGATAGAAAATTTGTGTTTGAGCCAAAAAATGGAAAAAATAAAGTAGAGGAATTAGAAAATGTAAAAAATGAAGAGAGAGGAAAAAGAGACGGAGGAGAGAGAAAAGAGACAGAGAGAAAAAAAGAGACGAAGAAGCACGTACGAGGAAGAGACCACAGGAAACGACCTGGCGAAGGGAAAGAAAGTTACACCGTACGGATTAACAACAAGACAGGAGGATACATCATACGACCTGGCAAGAAGATAAAGCAAGGTGTACGACTTGAGGAAGGAGCAGGAAGGCTCGTACGGTTGAACAAGGTACAGATTGAGAGAGGGGATCAAGCAACATCAAGGAGTTCGTACGGCCTGACACAAGGAAGGAAACCGTACGACCTGGCACAAGGAAAGGAACCGTACGACCTGGCACAAGGAAGGAAAACGTACGACCTGACAATAAGGCAGAAAACAGAATCGTACGACCTGACAGTGCAAGAAACAACATCGTATGGCTTGGCAGAGGCTCCATCGTACGACTAGGCAAAAGCATAAGAAGCCACATCGTACGACTTGGTAGTAATTGCATCGTACGACCAGACAAAAGCATAGAAAGTCACACCGTACAGACTAGCAAGAGACTTGTAGCACGGCTAGGAAGAACGTTGTACGATCAAGACAAAAACTTAGAAAATCTTCAATAGAGCAAATCGTATGACTTCCATCCATTCCTAAGTTTGTACGACCTAAGAAAGGCATAGGAGAGCACGTACGGCCTCACAAAGAAAAAGAAGATCACATCGTACGGATTGGCAAGGGAGATCACGCCGTACGACTTAGCAGAAGGGAGAAGTCTGTAAGACATGGCAAGAGACAGTCCGTACGACCTGGCAGGAGGCAGTCCGTACGAGATTGTGGGAAGGAGGTCGTACGACAAAACAAGCAGCCCGCACATTATGAGCAAAAATCTGTACGAAGAAGGAAAGAGGGAGCCGTACGCCAAGAGACAAAGCATGTATGACATCCAGGAGAGAACTTAGAATGAAAGTCTAGGCTAATTTATACACCATACGTTGGAAGTTGAAGGAACCCGTACGCCGTGAGAAGGAGACCGTATGACAGAACAAGGAGTCTGCACGTTGTGCAACCAAGAAGTCCATACACTGGGCAAGCAGGAAGTCCGTACGACTAAAACAAAAGAAGTTTGTATGAGTGAAGGTAAAGAAGGTCGTACGGATGAAACAAAAGAAATATGTATTAGTGAAGATGAAGGGTGTACGAGAGAACCTCACAAAGAGGCCGACAAAGAACATCACCCGTCAATTAAACAGTGCAAAATCTCTAATTTTTGGTTGTATCAGCATTGGCTGATCTCTTGGAAATTCATGAAAATGAGGCGCCGAATGGAGTTCTGTGTGGTTTCAGAAGTGTTAAATTGGTTTTGGCATGGACCCTGCGAGGGGCGCTGCCCCTCAACCCCACTGGGAGCGCTGCCCCCAGACCCCCACAAGGGGCGCTGCCCCTTGACCCCACTGGGGGCGTTGCCCCCAGACCCCCATCAGATTTATTGGAATTGCCAAATTGCAGTGCCACCGCCCATTATAGTATAGGAGCAATTGGCTGCCGAGCAGATGAGAGTGACAATCAATTGGCATTCTTGGTTTTCAGTCGTCTGGAAGACGACTACTTTGTGGGGGGGATGATGTAGTCGGCCATAGTCGACCAAGTTATTATATTTCAATAAACTATAGTCTTAGTAAGAATAATTATTGGCATGTACATTCGGCTAATTAAGTCCTGGTTAGTTGTAGCGGGGTGTTATGGAAAGTCGCAACGGTTGGTTGCTCAACCAACCGCCGAACATTATATGTACTCAGTTTTGTAGTCAGGAGAGGACACTACTATTGGCATTATGATTATGAGTCCATGATTGATAGTACGGGAATACTTTGTGATTGTACATGGTGATATTTACTGGAAATGAATACAAACATCTCATGACTCTAGCATATTGTATTGTTTTGTTTTGTGTATTACATATAGTTTCGTTTACTTCCTATGTACTAGTACGTTGATATAAACACTCGGCGAGGTAAACAATCCTCATAATGATTTAACCTTTCTGTACTCGAGATCTTGAGTGGTCCTTTTGCTCCTCTCATAATTTCTTTTTTTTTCTATATGTAAATAAACCTTCTTATTTTTTAACAAAACATGAAAACCCTCATATCACCAATTTGTGAAAGCGTACAATGGTTAAAATGCTCCAAAATGTGACAAGAAGTCTAGCTCACAGTCATTATAGGAATATTCAACTAGATTGACTTCCATCACTTCTTTTTAGGTTTGGGGAAAAAATCTCAATTCTTATGGCACATCATTGATGGTAGCATCAAATATAACCATTCCTGTATCAAGATATGGACTTCAATACATATGGATAATATACAAATGTTTTGTTTTTTCTTTTTAGTCAAAAACGTAACTTTTGCTCAGTTTTACCCAATGCTACCAAACAATAATTGAGATTGTAAGCTTATCTTGTACCTGAAATGGTTCTGGCCCCATAATTAAGACATCCAATTTTGTTTAAATTTAAATCAAAGCATAGCCAGGTATTCGATATGAAACAAGGAAGTAAAGATAGGGGTATCTCATATGAAAATAGTGATGAAGATATGCAAGGATCATGTTGTCTTAGCCTCCATTTCACAGCTGTTGAGTTCCTTTATAGTAAGAATAATATATCCGACACATGCCAGACTCAATGAAGTCCGTAATAGGAAGAATACAGCTCCTTGAGAACTTCAATCATCTAGTCTTGCCATAATTACAATCATGTGATTATTGTAATTATGGATGGCAAGTATCAAGATTATAGTACAGTCACTGACACGCAATCCCAATTCTTGGAGATTGTTTAAATTTAACCAACAGAAAAACCATATCTGTTGCTGGTTCTCTTATGGAAAAATAATAACCATGCTTCAATGAATTAAACTAGTACAAAATGTGAAGTCTTAATTCTTAATGTTGTAATAGAATTGGCTAATTTTAGCCAGAGCAGAATGAGTAACATGCATTATACATAACATGTTAAATATGCTTAATGCATAGTTAAAACTTGATGTATGTATATGGTGTAAGAGTTTCTGTTGAAAACAAGCAATAGAGAGATACCAGGTTTTAACATGAATTTTATTCATCCCTTGAAAAAGGTAATGTGTATACATGGAAACATACATTTTGAGTTTTTGAGATTATTTTTACCTTCTAAATTTTTTCATCTGTTGAAAAAGGTAATGTGTATACATGGAAACATACTCTATGACTTCCATTGGTGAAAATGATAAAAGTGACTAGAAAATGTATAAACATTTATTGTACTAACCATTTAATTTATTCTATTTAATAGAATTAGGAATTTTACTCATTGTACATGTACTTTCAAATGCTCAATATAAACATTAATCTTCCTAGTAATCTCTCTCCCCTTAACCATCATTTGGCTAATCACTTCAAGAATGATTCTAAATTTGAAAGCACATATACCACTCGTTTCAGTGTAGCATAATGTTTTCTTCATCTTTCACCTTCTTTCAGTTAAACTCTTGGTGTCCCTCTATCCTATAGTGCATGCAACGACATCTCACAGGTGTAATCATGTATCGCACTGAGAAACATGTTGCAGGATGGTGCGGCTATTTCTCAGTCGTTCCTAATTGTCTCCATGATAAACAAGTGTCTTCATAGCTAAGAAACAGACATTTCCATCAGCTATTGCAGGTTGTTTCCAAGCCACATCAGCTTGCACAAAAATAACTTATCAATGCTGATAGTTTAAGAAGGAAGAGTAAGGACATCTTACCAAACACTTTTTGCAGCAATGTATTCTCACAAAACTAAAACAGAAATTAAGTAAACCTCAGAAGTTCAAAGAACCAAAGACCTCAATTGCACTCTGCTTGTATTAATTTCCATCAATATGTGGCTTTTCAACCTAATACCAAGGTTGTGTTAGCCAAAGATAAAATTCATCTTACAAAACCATTTTTTTAAGAATTCTAAAATATATAGAAAGAATATCTTTAAAATATCACCATATATTCCAATATATCTTTTCTCAGAAAGGTTCCCAACATTTTCTTCAAAATATCATGGATTTTTCAAAATATCTTTGACTATGACTTTGACCGAAACTTTCACCAATATATTGTGATATCATTGGCAATGTATCATTGGTAAAATCACAATAAAATAGTGTTTTTTTTCTTCTCCTTTTTATACATAAGCATCAGACCTGCGATTTTTTGATCAATATCATCTAGAATTTTATTAATGGGTTATACACCTTGAATGCTGTAAGTAGCTTTTAAAACTTTCAGCTGCCTTTATAGAATAGTAGTTAGATCTCTTGCCAAGGGACAACAGCAATTGCTGTCATTACTTTAAATATGAACATAGTTATCTACAGTTGTGAAGACATTTGGTATAATTGTGTTTGCAAACCCTGTGAGTTGGGAACATGACTGTTGTTTTAGTGATTAGTGATTCTCACTTTGCTTTTAAGAACAGCGAAAACCTCTGTCATTATTTATGATTCGTGATCATAGTCATTACTAGACAAAATTGTCAAATGATTATGCTTTCCTTTGACTTGCTATCATTATTATAGCAACACACATGTAGTGCTGTCATTGACTTGATGTCATTTCTACTTATAAATGGATTGTATTATTGACATAATTATTTTGGAATTTTCATTGTTATATATAAGCTGATAAAAATGTCGCACCAGTTGAGATTGTGGTCATCGTTATTGTCTTTTGGCATAACCATCCTTCTGTAATTAGTAATCTTCTTATGATCACTAGTCATTAGCATTCTATCCTTATTGTCATATGTATCATTCTTGATTGGTATGGTGTTCAGCAGCATCATTAGTAGTACTGTGATCAATTAATATGGGCATCAATACTGCTGTTAAAATTATAGGAAATATTTCTCATCAAAATTATTAATTGAAACATTGTTAAGACGAGACATTACTTGTCAATGGGTTTTGCCCATAAGGCAAGGCCATAGGGTTCTCAAGATGGAGATCCAAGTTCAAATCCCCATATTGACATCTAAAGGTGAAATTCCACATGGTGACTATTGGACTTCCATTATGGCTTCTAAGTGGATTTAAGTTGAACATGTGGCTTCAAAGTTAATTAATAATTGAATATGTTGTCTAAAGTGGATAGGTTAGTGTGGAGGACATCCCCTTTGTGACCTCCATTGGTGCAGGGAAGGCCCAAAGAATCCTGCTTCACAAATTAAAAAAAGACAGGACATTGCTCCAATAAAATGCCAGGCATAATTGTTGTCACTGTTGTAAAATTAAGAGGTATTTGAAGAGGGTAGGGAGACTGTTATTACCGTTCTGTGTTTAGATTAGTCTCTTGGAATTGATAGTTATGGATTATGGTAGCGTTAACAGGTCATATGTATCATAGTTGTGTTTAACTGCATGAAGGATTCAGTATCAGCATAGTGATTTATTACCATTGTTAAAGAGATTTATATTATAATAATCTGTAATGAGCTATGTTCCATGGCATTTTGGCGATGGGGACGGCGGGGCAGCAAGGGACGTGTTCAAGGACAGCAGTCCAAGAGGATGGCAGGGGGATATATATATATATATATATATAGAGAGAGAGAGAGAGAGAGAGTTGAATTTCTACAAGTTAATGGACAGCAGTATAATAGCAGTAATATAACATGACACAGTTAAAATGATGGTGGATGATGTCTGCAGTAGCCTTCACATCAACCAGATTCCAAAAATAAAGTTGTTTGTCTGCACTTCTTACACAATACCACACAGTACCAGACCATGACCAATGCACCTTTACTCTCTTTTAAAACTGATTTAATAACTGACTCTAATACCATATCAAAAAAAAATTGAAGTTTGAGACTGAGTTAAAGTTTGAACAATGAAATCAGAATTATTGCTCTTAGTGTCAACTCTTATATAACTTGTATCAGTAGCTATGGATCTGAATCATGATATATTTATTGCTGTTATACTACTGTGGCTGCTGTCATGATTTATTTCATTGTTGCTGTCATGTTATACTGCTTTCATGATATATTTAACAGTCTTTTTTATTGTCATGAATGATATATTTTTTAAACATCATAACCATTGGGACAGTCAAGGGACATCACAGGTTTCCTATTACTGTAACACGCTTCAGAAATGGTTCGAAGATTTGACAATATCTCGGGACAGCCAGGGCACATCCCCTGCCATCCCTCCATACCCAAAACACCACTGGGGCCAGGGATAGCAGTTTGACAGCAGTACTGATACTTGAGTGATCTCAAAATTAATGAGAAAAATCCATAATTCAATATTCACAGTGTACATTCTCGTTTACACTCACTCTCACTCTCTGTGCAATTAAAATGGCTTTAAATTTAAAAACATGATTTATTTCTCTCTTTTTTCTTTTCTTTTTTAATTTTTAATTTCATTGCATTTTTCAATTTTTTTGTTTCCCAATGTTTTCCATATCTCAAGAAACTGGAAATATCTTTATCTTTTGGTATGCCAAGAAATTCCCATGAAAGATATTTGCTTCTATGCATAGGACGATAGAGAATAAAAAGTTAAATGTTAATATAAACTTTGCAAAGAACATAAACTGATGATATTGGTTGCAAAAACTTTACTTGTTTTTGAAGCTTAAGGCCAACTTGCTTTATAAGCACCTGCACAAGAAAAATATATAAGTCAAAATCAACCAAAGCCATTAGAAGTTATACTCTAATCTATACAATATATAGAAACTAATTATAGACCAGAACTTCCATAGATTCTAATCGTACCGATAAAACTTAAATACAGAAGAACATATCACAAAAGAATCAAGAAAAATATTAAAAAGTAAGTGTGATTTGAATAATGCAAGGAAATAAATATGTTAAAGATTTGATATCAATAGCCAAAATACACTTGCCGCAATAATCATGTAGAAACTTATTATAGACCAGAACTTCCATAGATTTTCTTCTAATCTTACCAATAAAACTTAAATACTGAAGAAACATATCAAAAAAGAATTAAAAAAAATATTAAAAAGTAAGTGTGATTCAAATAATGCAAGGAAATAAATATTTTAAGACTTGATATCAATAGCCAAAATGCACTTGCCGCAATAATCATGTCAGCTCGATTTTCTTGAAGGCCATTATATCGCCTTGCAAGTGACACACCAGTGCAACATAACGCCTGTTGCAAGATCACATGGTATTACTTGTCATAAATAACAAACAGTGGTGAAAGTTCAAACTCTACACTCGTTAACATGAATCTACAAGTTATATGCTCAAAACTAAGCAAATACAATATCTTTAGCTCATGATCTTTATATTATAAATTATAGAAGTGCAGATTTAGAAATTTTAAATACTTTGCAGTCAACCATGTGAAGTTTAGATTAATGTCAAATATTAGTCTTCCAGTAATACAAGTAGAGCTTCTAGTTTTATGCTGATCAACTATGTAACAGTTAAAGCTTCTAGTTTTCCCTATCAAACTTTGATTATTTTAGAATGCTGATGCTCAATTCCAGATTAATAGAAGGCCAATACCAATAGAAGAATTATTTTAGAATGCTGATCCTCTTTAGCTGATAGGCACTTTAACTGCTATTCTAATTATTGGTTTAATAGTTGCTTTTTTCTACAGTTCTTGTTCAGATTAGGATAATCCCTATAGTAATGAAATGTATTGTGTATCTATAAGAGATACTGTACATGCGAAAGTGAAAACTCAAATATTCAAATAAGGGTAAGGTCTTATCTTTACTAATTATTTATTGCAAATGAAACAATTATTGATTAATGATTTCACACAGACCCTAGAAATATCTTCTTATTATAAACAGAATTGAATCAAATCCAATTAGAAATAATATATTTTTTTGATAATAAAATTAATATTAGGATTATTTAAGGAGCCAATGCATCTACTGTCTACATATAGATGGCAATGTAATAAACATAAAAATCCAGAAAGAAATCAAGTTTTGTGTACATTCTGAAGACTTAGGCAGTATATTGTAAACTCAAGAATAAACAAGCTTGAAAGAATTTGTGTTTCACATCCTGCAATCATGTTGAAAATAAAGCACAAGGATGTATGAAATAGTAGGAGCTACATTTCAAACACAAAAAACTTAAAAGGTTAAAACATTGAGTGAAAATTACTTAACAGGTGCAAATACCAGATAGCAGGAATAAATTAACACATTCTAATTCTCAAATAGTAGCAACACCAGAAATAAAGAAAATAAACAAGCAATCAAATAAGACCTCTTAAAGAAATGAAAAAGCACAGCACTTTCAATGACATAAATATTTTGTCCAATAAACTGCTACAATTGACAAAATCTGACTTATAAATGCTAACAATACCAAAATAGAGAACATAGAAAAGAGCTGATCTGATGAAATATAATTGACACCAATAACAATCAATCATCACATAGACTTTGATGTAATTCAATGCGA
This sequence comes from Sequoiadendron giganteum, assembly GCA_007115665.2. Lineage (NCBI taxonomy): Eukaryota > Viridiplantae > Streptophyta > Pinopsida > Cupressales > Cupressaceae > Sequoiadendron > Sequoiadendron giganteum. The sequence goes on along the minus strand of CM021109.1, from coordinate 608,825,277 downwards.
CAGATACAGTCCAATTTTAGATATGATTGGATGTAAAGGATATCTTACTACATACTACAGAATAAGTATTGCAATTCAAAAGATAACGTAGAGAAACCAGTGATTTTCTAACAACCTCTGCCATTATCATTAATTTGACTAATGAGGCTGTAATTATGGGCAATACTAGAAGCATTGTGATAAATATCTTTCTTGCTATGCAATACCAAAGCATATATTACAATTTTCAATCTCATATCTTCACAGGAAAGCCAGGGAGCCAATCAGTCAAGAAAACAAAATCGGAAGTATTATTGTCATACTCATGGTTTTTCAAGTACATATTCCACCCTATACATCATATTCAACTGATTTTTCAGGTACTACATATTTTTGAAGTAAATATATTTCTTGCTACCCAAGACCAAAATATATATACAGTAATATGTATATTCTCACAATATTTGCAAACTACAAATAAGCTTGACCCAATGCTATTTTTTCCATAATCTAACCAATGACTATACATTTAATAAGTTTTTCCAAAATTATCCTCAACTTGTAAAGGAATTTCACTGACATGCGAGTTGCATTCCATTGATGAACATGGGATATGGTACCCCATCTTGATGTCAAAAAGAGATTTTTCAAAGTTAATATTCAAGTGTTTAATGGTGATTATATGTAAGCATCTTTAAAGATCTTGCAATCCCTTTAACAATAGAAAGTTCATTGCATGTTTTGCTTAAAAATCTCTATGACACTAACATGATGTTTTATATTTGCCAAACTTGATCTCATTACAGTTAAACAACCTAGACATTAGCTTAATTTTTCCCATATTTTCTTATTGCACAAGAGAATCGATACATAGTTTCTAACAGCCTCTGCCAATGGCATTAACTTACTAATGAGTTTGTAATTATAACCAACACTTGAAGCATTGTGATAAATCTTCTTCTTGATGCTCTAGACCAAAACATATATGCAGTATTTAGTATTATGAATATCCTCTCAAGCTCTACAAACTACAAATAAGGTTGGCCCAGTTCATAATATAATATAAATCTCCTATCACTTTCAAATTTTGTGTTCAAAAGCTAAAGAGTATTAACTGTCTTGTGAGATAGAGTTGTATTTCACTAAGGGGCATAACATGGATCTCCCATCCTGATGTCAAAAATGGATGCTTCCAAAGTTAATATTACAAGCAAAATAAAATCCCTCCCTAACTCCCCGACTTCTCACAATGATGCATCAACCTTGAACGGGAAAAGGAAACACCTGTCAGGGGCATAAGTCATCCCTCCTCATCAACAAGGCAATGTTCATATTACCTTCTTTTCCCCCAAACAGAAAATCACTATGTGGATAGCTAAGATATAAAGTAAGGATGAGTTTCTCATCCAACAACTACAGAAGCATCTTAGTATAAGATTATGCTTTAAAAGTTGGTGGTTTACCCTCAATGTTGGATTATGTTTTATAACACTGATACTGTATAGATAAGTAACATCCATTATATTAATATACACCTGTCCATTAGGCTTCTTGAAGTAAATTTCCTAAATGTATGAATATACTCAACAGAAGAACAACAGCACTAGGATGTTCTGGGCAACAAGGCCATCAATTACTGTATATGCACTATTCTTCTTATTCACATCCAATATACAAAATCATTTTGGAACAAAAAAGAGAATGACTGCAACTACACCCAAATAGATGGACAAATCCTATATAACCTTGATATCTATTTTTTATCTTATATCTTTATTCCACTGTCTTCAGGAATATATTTGAAAAATTATCAGAGTAGAACCATTTGTTCCATCATCTTGGGGAACAAAATGCAACAAAATGTATGTAAGAAAATGGAACTACATTGCCGCAAACAAGGAAAACTTATCCATCACACATAAGAAAAAGGGATTATAGTTCATTAAAAGAGGAAAACTAATCTCTCTCAATTTTGCTACAATTTCAATTCCTGTAATACACAGCATATGAAATTAACGGAACTACCTGAGTTTCAATGAGAAATGGTCGTGAGCCATCAATAATGACAGAAATAGCTAATCCGGCTAAAACATGTTGATCAATGTCCCATTCTGTAAGGTAAAGCTCACTTGGATTTGTGACAGATTGCAAACCATTCTTTGCCATTTCCAATACTCCAATCTGGTATAAATCAAAGAATCAACCAACACAAGAAAGCATATTACCTACTGTGCATATATCAAAAATTCTAGCATTGTAGTATTTACAATGAATCTAATACCTACACATAAAATATGTACTTGTTGAGTGCCAATGAGCCATTTTGGGCACTTGTCAACATTAATGTATTTTCTTATTTTTGACATGTGAAACAGAAAGCTCAACTTGAACATCAATACCACTTTAACATAATTCTTCTTTCATAATCTTGTTCACTTGAAAAGTATTTAATACAGCCCCTGTTTTGCACACAGAAAACCACTGGTAAATGCATACATGGAATATGTGTTGTTTAATAACTCAAATAATTAATGGGGCACAAATGGAGAGACCAGATTTTGGTGACATGCAAATTATCGACACATCTTGGCCTACAGACTTGACTGACACAAAGCTAAAAGATTACTTTAAAAACATGACAATCACCTAAACTGATTAAGCTCCCAGCTGTAAAAAATCTACAAAAACAAAATACTTTTCCAAATCTTGTAACTTTCTGTCATAGTTACATGTTTTTACTAGAGTGAAATGGGTACTGAAAAAGAATAGAATAGGTGAAATCTATGCATACAATTTCAGAAAACTTCAATTTAACATATCATTTGTAATTTGTGCCACACTATGCCACAGTAAACAGGGAAAATATATCAAGTTTCTATGGGCTTTAATAACATCATTTTAAATTTTACCAAATATAAGCATGCATGTATGCATTACATACATACATATATGTAAAAAAAAAATTACAACATGCAAAACTATCTTTCTCAAGTCCTTGACCATTTCATTAAAAAAACAGAAACAATCTGACTCATTTTTCCAAATTGATTAAGTGGTTGAAAAGTCTCAAGCCATTTATCGTTTTACTTCGAGGCAAACAGAATTGTCTATTTTCCAAATTTAGTAGTTCATAGAATTGTATCAAGACATTGACCATTTCATTAGAAAGCTGACATAAATTAACTCTATATTGTATGATTGAGCATATAATAGTACTTTTTGTTCCGAAATTGAGAAGAAAAATGTTCCGAAATATTCTTTATCAAATCAGGTATCACATTTTCCTAGAATTCCTTCCCTCTCTCAGAGGACAACTGAAATCCAACTCAAGCATGGAGATGGAACCACCTATAATAGCATTAGATTGCTGAATCTGATATGGTGCCTTGATATGATGAAGAACATAAATATTTTCAAACTATGCATATTAGTAAAACTTATATGATATTCATATGTGCTTATTTGGTAACTATTTGAAAGTTATATTTAAAGGTAGAATACTTATGCTCCTTGATAGTTTTTTGAGTGAACCTCTAAAATAGTGGAAATATTCAATTGCATTGCAACAAAGTAGAGTTCAATCAAAATTCTCAAGAAAACACACAACTGTGACATGTTAAAACTACAAGATGCCTAACGCTTGTAACTATAATTTGCAGGCAATATAGTTTCTACAAAATCAACAAAAGTTAAATAAACTACTAACGACCCAACATAGAGATATACATATCCATCACCACTATTACAAATTAAGGAAAACATTGAGCAGACATTAGACCTCATCAATTGACCCAAAACGATTTTTGACAGCTCTCAAAAGACGATGTGATGATAAACCATCTCCCTGCAAAACCAAAGATAACAAAAAATTAACATTAAACAGGGATCTATGAGTTCTACATGCAATGTAAGGTAAGGATGCTAAAGAGACTCAGAATTACCTGATACATTTTTTTTAAAATTAATTTCCTTGAATATAAGTATAACATGTGTGCAGGTAGAAAAAAACACTTCTATCTAAGAGTAAAAGAGACCTCCATGTATAAAACTACATCCACGATATGCTCTAGAATACGTGGCCCAGCTATATCTCCTGTCTTTGTCACATGACCAACCTGTTAACATGAAACATAGCTCTCCATTTCATATACAGCAAAGAACTCGAATAGAAAACAGAAGATTCATCATGGATATCAATAGCTATTTACAAGACATATGCACATCAATACAGAAATGAACATAGCATAGTATGAATGAAAGGAAATGCATACTAATCTTAGAGAAAAGAAATGCAAAATAGGAAACAAATCAAATAATTTCAACAGATAAACAATACCCACAACACAGGTTATACCCTAGGAAAACCCTTTAGGACACCCATCATTAGTGATTGGTGGGGCTTGTTGACTTCATTCAAATTCTTCTTCTAAATTTTTGGCTCCAACTTTGAATTTCTTATTGATCTTTTGGTTGCAATTTGTCGGCTGCTTCTTGCAGCCTCCACATTCACCCTTTGTTTTGTTAATCAAGTCAATCTTCTTATTGCTCATTCAGCTTCCTAATACCGATAGTGTCATCTTCTGCATTTTCAAGGGCTCAGGGGCATTGACTCATTTTATGTTGATAACACTTTTCAGAACCCAAGTGACACAAATTTGTAAAGGCAAAGGCATCTATTATGTTATGCCAATAACTATTCAAACTGAAAATACTAGAATATGGAACACACAGAAGCTGCACATAATTAGTAGATAAAACTACTCTAGATTCATACATCAAGAGGTGTATAATGCTATGGTAAAGAGATATAAGAATCCATGAAAGCTAAGTCATCATAACCAACTTTCGTGTAAATGGGTGCTCAATGAGTAACTCACAAAAAAAAATTGCAGCCAAGTGTTTGGAATGTGCTTGCCAATTGCACAAGAACTCATGATGTTGAGTCAAAAACTCAACTTATGACAAAATACATTAGTCTACTCAAAAAAAACTGGTTCATCAATTTTTTCGAACATTCAAGCTATTCAACATATTGGAGCATTGCACATTTTCTTGTAGGCTTTTGGGAGTATAAATTCACCTAATCTGATCTGAAAATCTGAGTATAAATTCCATCACAAAATACCATTGAAGCACAAATAGACCTCCATCATGAAGTCCTCCCAAGATGAACTAGGTTTTTGCCCAACTTACCCACAATTCACAAGGGTTTTCGTCCTTGGAATAGTTGCATTAAATTGCTGATCAAGACTGCAAAAAAATATGCAAGATGATGAAAAGTCTCCACACATGAACTTGCATTTATACCAAGCCTACCTTATCTCTCCATTTTGGCCGACCCAATTTGGGCACCCAAATTCATATTTTAAATTTGAAATATTTCTTTTTTACCTTCCAATTGGCATGCCAAACTCCAAGAATTATATATATTTTTTTAATTATATTTTTTGCCACCAATTAATATAAAGACCTGCCCTAAATTAGTATACAATTTTTTCAATTACCCAATGAGATTACTGACCTCTAATGAGCTGACATTTCGTCAAATAGTTTGCATTTCAACTGTTCTGAGCTTATACTCCTTTTATGTTTATGAGATTTAAAACTAATTTGGATAATGCAGGTAGAATATAGTTTTTTGCATATCTCATCTTCCAGATTTATCTTTAATTCAATATTTGTGAACTTTGACATATACATAGAATTCAGCAACCATATTTCTGCATCTTATATTCTTAACTCAGAAAATTCAATACTGTTTATATTCCTAGGAATCAAATATTATATGCTTATGATTTGTCTGCCTCAAATCAAAATCACATATCATAATATTATAACCAAATATCTTCTGACCTGGAATTCCATACACAGTTATATAAACAACTTGCTGACCTGTTATTTAAAACAGAGAACTCCCTTCCATTATCAATGCCACATAGGGAAATGATTCATCTGAAGAATGGCGAGAGACTTGAATCATCAGCTGACTCACCACTTTGTCTGCTTTAACCGGTTCAATCCCTAACTTCTTTTCCTGTACAGCACCATAAATGACAAGCTGCGGCTCCAAGCTAAGGTTTAACCATCGCTACATTAGAAATTGAATAATCATAACCGCCCAGACATGAATAATCGGGCCATATTATATTCCTGAAATTACTCGGCTTTATAAAAACTAATAACACCCAATAGCGGCTAGGTAGTAGCAGTATCAACGGTTGTTCTCAATCCTTCAACTACTCCAGGCTTCCGTTGAGAATACCATTTTATTTGATTTGCTCGACTTCCTGAGTTGGCTCCTTTTTAGAAAAGGCCACCAATCATATTTTAGAGGAAGATGTTAGAGGATTTACATATATCATTGATTCCTGTTATAATGAATTTCTTTTGCGGCTTCTTTAAAGAAATAACGATTACTTCCCAAGCTATACGACAGGTCTTGGTTTTCAATTCTTTGATCGATGATATCGCCCTTTTGCTTAATTCGATTCTTTGGCTACTTTCAATACAGGAAGCGTCTCCAATGCATATAACTGACTTGGCAACGACTCTTGATTAATTGCCACGATTGTAAAGTTCCTTGTGCCTCCCGATATGAATTCAAGCTCCTTCGGTTCTTTTATAATGTTTCCAGCGGCTACCTTCAAATTACAGAGCCCCGATAATATTATCGTGCCCGACTATTCAACTTCCTATTAACTGCCAATGAACACGTAACTACCATATACTTTGACGACAGACTCCCTGTTGGCAAACACTTGATATTAATGGCGAATAGAAGACTCTCATCTTTCCGTTACAATTAATTCTTTCCTTTATATGTATCGATGCCTTAATTGCCTCGAATTATACCATCCCGTATGATTAAATACATGAGTCGCAGCTTACATTACTTTAGTTTGGTATCGCCGACTCTTCTTATGACTTAGACCAAGATGCTATAATATCTTCAAACGTCTTTGAATGCTCCCAACGATTAATGTCGTGCCTTACTCCACAGTGATATAACAGGTTATTAACAATCAAGATAAGCAGTGTCTTTATCGCGGATTCCAAAGAATGACAAACACCATGACTTCAGAAAGAATGTTATTTCCAACTCTTACATGTTCTTAATGTATACGGGAGATTTTATAGTCACATTAAAATGCGATGGAAAATGTTTAAGCTTAAAGCCTCTTTTTTATTGAACATGCCGCATACTTCATCAGCTGGTAATTTATCAATCTTTCGACCTCCACAGTACCCTGAGACGGCTCTGAGAATTTCTACGAATAATGCCCAACTGTAAATTAATACTTAGACATTTGTTCTGTTACAGGAAGTCAAGAAAGATTATTTTCATGTCCACAACCTTCCACAGTCTTCTTCTTACCACAATTTTGACTCAGCGGCAGAATATTAAAAATTTTGAATTCATTTCATGGCTGGAGAATTTACAAAGATTATTCAATTTCTTCCATACAAAAAGAACTTACAGATACAACTGAATTCCTCATAATTCTCATCTAATTATTCTGAAAACATAAATTTGTCTTTACACGGACTTCAAAATTTCATTAAAAAACCAAAACTTCAATATTCGATTTTAAATCCTGCAAGAAACTTGAGCGATTCCTCCAGCTATCAGCCAGGATAGATCTCTCACCATCACAACTAATCTTCTTCTAGAGGGTTTTCGTCCTCCAAAAGGATGTGTTGAACCCAGTTCAACTATTAAGAACCTGTTATCCAAAATCAAATCCAACCTGCCTTCAGAGTCTCCTTGAATTCTCATCTTTTTTTTGCTTTTTCACCTTTATTTTAATTCTTTTGAGAATTCTCATAAAAGTAACTTTAATTTATTTTTAACTTTTCAAAATACAAGTTACTTTTGCACCAATAATTAATTTAAGTTGTATTTACATTTCTGACCATTTTTTAACAACATTAAATTAATTATTTAATTATATGTTGACTCAAAATTGGGGACATTACAATTAATCACCAAAAAGGTGCCCAACCTCAAAGCAAAATTATAAAATTATTTTGCACCAAAATTAAATTTAAGATTTCATTTTAAATATTATTTATTCTCCTTCCTTGGGTGCACCAAAACAAAATATTCTTTTCCACTTATTTTCGCCCACCTCAAAACTCCAAATGGGTCGCTCCTCATCAAAGAAAAATAATTAATTTTTTTTGAACAATAAATATCATAAAAATATATCAAGTCATCTCCAATACTCAATTTGCATTCCAAAAATCCCGAGGTGTAGAATTGAGCCCATTTGATCTTCTCCTATGATCACTCCAAAAAAGGGGACATTACAAATGATGCAGAAAGGAATATTTTAAATTCCAATTCTTATTTGCAAGATCATAAAGTGGATAGCAAAGATGAGAGCCTTTTCAATCTACATGTAAATTTACTTAGAAGAATGTAATAGGCAGCCCTATTCCGCCTATTTTACTTTTGATTTTTGCTGATTGTTTTTTTTGTGTTTGACGATATTTTTAAATACTTCGAACAGAAAGTAAACTGCAGCAACTAAAGAACTTATAATGAAGAGAAGTTTTGAAATTTCAATACTTTTCAATGAAACCACAAGCTGAATATTACATATATTTTTTACAAACAAAATACCGAGTTTTTCTTGGATGTAACAACTCAATACATGAAATATCATCTACTATCTAGTTTCAACATAACCAAAAAAAATTTGCCACTTTGAAAAATTGTTGTAATAGAAGTCAACATACTGGAAACAAGGAAATGCCTATCAAAACACCCAAACAATGAAGTCTTCGCTCCTTTCGTGATTGTTGAGTGTTATCTCAGCCTAGGCACCCGATCTCCAACAACAAGCAACCCCAAATCCTAGGCGGCCAAGCCAGAAATGCACCACGCCCTCCTAGGAGAATTGCGGCCAACTTTAGGGATGGTACGGCCAGCCAATAGGGAGCCAACACTGCCAATAATTCTTCAATAAATCTCTTCAATGCATCTCAACAAGTAATCTCTGCAAACTAAGCTTCGGTGACTGAAGAATGGAAGGAAATGAATACCAACTAAGCCCAACTATGATCTCTGTGTGAAATCACCAAGATAATCTCCAGACTGTATCTCTCAACAACGTAGAGATTGTTGCTTGCAAGGGTTTCCGTCCTCACAAACCCTAAGAAGAAAGCTCTCCTCCAAGATCCAAAACCACTTCAATATCTTTATCCAGCATAATCAAATGAGTCTCCAAAGCATTTTTTATAATCTCCAATTTCAACGCCCTAATCAGGGTTATGCAACCTTTTAATTAATTTATAAATTCACCTTATGTCTCCCTAAGTTACTATTAAAGTCACTTTATACTTTTTAATTATTTATAAATTCACCTTATGTCTCCCTAAGCTGCCATTAAAGTCACTTTATAGAAGTAACTTTATTAAATTAACTAACATTAGTTAAATATTAAATTTAACTTTATATTTTAATGTTATTTAAAATAATAACTCAAAATGCCTTATGTCACCAATGAATCATTAATTTAAGAGATCACTGACTGATCAAAAATAGCAACCCTACCAACCGCCAAGTCGGTGACCCAAACTGACACTTGCTATAAATAGTATGGACAAATTGTATGAAAACCCACCAAAAAGTGTCAAGTATCTCCAATAAACCCTTTGAATACACTGGCAATGTCGACATACTACTCTGAACTGGCTGGCACAAACCTTGGACGACAGCTCCAACTGCACTGCAAGAGACCTTGAAAATTGGGACATTACAAAGAAATCTAGTTTTGAAAGATAGAAATCTGCCTACTAGAATTGGCAAATTTAACCAGATAAATTTAGTTCCTTAAAGTAATAGTTCATAGGGTTAGCTTTTATATGGATCCTGGTTTGTCGATTAAACCTCTATTAGATGCCTTTATTTTCATGTTCAATGGCCTTGATGAGTGCTTTTACAGGCCTTCTGGATTTGAGACTGCAACTTGGGACTAGAAATCCTTAAGATCTATAAGTAATTATTATGGATTAAACATGTAAATTTGCAGGTAATGAATATACATTGACCTTTTTATTGAACAAAAGTCAACCCATATCTAACAAATAGATGTCACAGTAAAAGTAAGCAAGCAAGGAAAGATATTTAATTTACTAAACAGACAAGCAATCTGGCTATTATCAGGACAGTTGTGTAGCAATACATTATCAGTATTTTTAAATAAAGAAAGCAATAAATTGACAAAAAAAGGCCATCAGATACAAATTGTTGACATTTAGTAGATTTACCGCAAATGCTTGGGGTGATCTTATAAGGAAAAATTTGTTAACTCAATATAATTTATGTATTCTAGTTTGTTTCTTTTGGCTTCATTGATTTAGCAACTGATATTTAGATCTACTGGAATATTTCAGATCGTTTTAACCAACCACCATTGCACCTAATAATATCATCAAGGTATGTATTAAATCTAAAGCTTCTTTTTAATATCAGCCAGTATTCCACTTAACTTCCAAGGTAAAATATCATTCCTAATTTCTGATCTCAAACTAACCAAAAGAAACTAAACTACAAAACTTACCAAAAATATTGGGATATGTGTGGTCTTGGCAAATCGTAACAGAGCTGTTGCACATTCTTTTACCTAATAAATCCCCAAAAAATCATCAGAAACAATATTGCACACTTAAATCAAAATATGAGACAATTCCACCTGTTCAATTAAACATCTACTGTATGATAGGTTTGCACCTGATAAGCAATTATAGAAAAAGAATTAGTAGAAAACTAGCATTTATAAATAATACTGAATTAGAGTCGAGTTGTTTGCAAGTAATATATCCCTCCACAGTATAATTTTGAAATGTAGCTTCCAACGTGAATACAGCAGATAAGGCAATCACAGAACAAAGATCCCATCATGTATATAAATTTTACCTGATACTGACCTAATAATCAAATCCAATAACAATGGGAAATTCTCTCTGCACTAAGTTATATACATGCTCCAACACTATCTTTAAGAAGTTTCCCTTACAATTTTGCAAATTGTGATCCTTGGAATCTAATAATTATAAAAGATAGTTTGTAATGGAAAAGAGAAGAGTTTCTGGCACATGTCGTGTCCATAAAACTGTGTTCTACCCCATTTACTCAATTAAAAAAAAATATCCCTAAACTTTTATGTCTAAAATACAATTTGGCTTTCCCTGTATTATGACTCATTGAATTTAAATCTACCTTATTGCAACCAGAGCACAGGGCTATGGGCCAGCACAGATTTTTATTATATTCTCAGACCAAATAAAAAAATTTGATCGACCTCCAAAGTGGAAGCTGTCAAACACTTTCATGGTGTCTGCAAACATTCTTCTTAATTTATTTTTGTTCTATGTTGGAGGAGGTAATAATGTGCATGGGTGTCAAAAATATCACCCATGTTGTGACCAACAATACAGTAGCATATGTCATTAATGGGTTAATAGTGAAGAGGACAAATGTTGGATTCAATAGTTGGAAAGCACCACTATTCAACTTTTGGAAATTGAACTTTGATGGTGCATCTCGTGGTAACCTGAGCCCACCAAAAGTGATTTTTCTCAAACGCAATTCGTGTTATGTCTTTATTGAAGGGTGCTCCCTCTTGTTGGTTCATAAGATCAACAACAAGATGAAATAGGAAGATGTCATTGCTGGTGTTTTGCTTGCTTGTTTGGAGGGGTGCGAGAAGATTGTGGTGGAAGGGGGATCCTTGAATGTTATTAATGGTCTAAGGAAAGAGAACTGTCTAAATTGGAAGCTCAACTGTCTCCTAGAGGAGACAATTGGTATTTGTCAGCATTTTGAGGCTCTCTTTTTCTCATTGTTTTTGTACACAAAAGAAGGAAGCAGACCTGTTGGCTACCAAAGCTCTTAATCTGACTCCCTTTTCCACATTACAAATTTCTAATATTGTGGATTGGGATAGACTTGATGTTTTAAATCAAGATAAAAGGCCGCCATAATTGGTTAATCAGTCACTCCTGCCCTTTAAAGAAGAAGTGTCTTGTCTTTGTTTGAAGTGAAATGTTGGGAAGTATTTGTTACTGAATGTTTCATTATGTTTAACAAGTTTAAACATCTCTTGATGGGTTGTAGACTTTCATTGACTACTATGCTTTCAATGAAGGCTGTGTCGTGGTTGTGCTAGAGTATTTTTTAGCTTGAAGCTCTATTGCTGCTGATAGTGTTAGGTACCCTATCTTTTAGGAGCTTGGTGGCTTGCATTCTATGCCTCAAAAGAGATTGGTGCCACATTTTGGATCATCATTTGAAGAAGATATTTAGAGGCTATAACTTATCACTCTCAATTTGGTGAAGAGAATTCTTGTTGGAAATTGTTGTCACTGATGTCAAAAGTATTTGAAGACCAAGAGGGTTTGTTGAGGGGTTCATTGATGGCAGACTGGAGGTGCAAAGAAAATAAAATAAAATTATATTGTTTCTAAAGGCTGGCCCTTAGACTCTTGGCGCACTCATTAATGATTCAAACTTTGCAAATTAATATTTTTATGATGAGGCTAACCCTCTTATTTGTGTGCCCCATTTTGGGGAATTAAATTTGAAAATAAAATATAATAAATAATATAGGGGCCGACCATTATTGGAGTGCCCTAGATGAAGGTGAAAGGGTGCATATAAAACAAGGAGTTGCATCCATTTGTAAATGACATGTTGTTTCATGAAGTCGTCCCCTTTGGTGAAGATATTTGAAGAGATTGTGAAGTTCATTTTGAAAGCAAGCAATTCATTGAATATCATTCATACAAGAAGCAGATTTAAAAGCATAAAAGTACAGAATTTTGAAAGTGAATGAGCAGAATTTTAAGAGACATATGAGCAGATTCATAAGAGCTTTATGACAGAATTTATGAAGGATTTTTAGAAGATTCTAAATGCAGATTTTGATGAACTAGTGAGCAGATTTTTGAAGGTGAATTAGAGCAGATCTAAGAAGTCTCAAATAATTATCATATCGTTCATTTAGAGGTTGGTGCCCCCTAACCAAGGAGATCGGGAGGTTGGTGCCTCTCATTAGAAAAGATTGGTGTCTCTTGTTGGGTTGGTGCTCAGTTGTGGGGATTGGTGTCTTCAGTGGGTTGGTGCCTACAAAAGGAGATTTGTAAAAGAAGTAGGTTGGTGCCTACAAAGAAGATCTATATACAAGCAGTATTTTTCCATGGTTTTCTCCCGCAAAGGTTTCCATGTAAATCGTGTGTTTGTCCTATGTTCTTAATTGCTAGATCTTGCATGTGTGCTATTTCTATGGTTAATTAAGTTTTGAAAAGTTAAATATCGTTGTTATAGTGATTCACCCCCCAACCGAACCCTCCCCTCTCAGTATAACTGTGTGCTCATCAAATTCTCAAGGAGGAGGATTCAGAAAACAATGGTTCCCTTCGGTCCCATGCCATGGTCATTGCTGATTTCTCCAAGAAACTGGTTAAAGATGTGTTCTCAAAAGAGGTTTGAGGTGGATTGAGTTGCTTCTTCTCATCACTGACAATGCAACCATAGTTGATCATGATCCTGCAAAAGCAGTTGAAGGTTCGGACCAGGTTGAGAACAAAACGAAGGATATAGGCCAAGAGAGTGTTGAGCTAGTGGCAATTAAAACAAAGTTGTAGGATGTCACCATGGACTTGGCAACTCTCACCACCTTTTGTCAAGATATTCACACAGTGGTCAAGCATCTGTAGGTCTCCCATTACAAGGGATGTTGGAAGTATCAATTGCCTACAGCCTTTCACAGCTTAAGGGAGGGGAGTTGGTGCAAGTTGCTAAGGAGACTGAGATTATTAAAGGGCTGAAGTTCATTGGCATGGAGGATTCTGCAAACGATGGGTTGGTGAAATTGAAATTGGTTATGGTGGCTGGTGATAAATGGGCAAGTCAACCTTTCAACCATAGCTTGGAGGATCTGTTGGATTCTGGTGTGACAAATTGGAGGTTTCAACCCTCCCTTGATCATGTGGTTTGCCTTTGTTGTTTTGGTTTTCTCTACTATTTTTTGCATGTTCTGCCCCTATGTGAGTTGGTTATGCAGGCCATCCTTGTAGGATGTTTTTTTTGTTTCTCATTTTGCAATTCAGGTTTCGACCCCTTAATAGAAACCTACTAATATTAGAAGATAAGGCTTACTTCTGTAATAAAATCACCTCAGTGACTTCAATGACTTTACTATTTTTAGTTTAGTATCTTCAATTTCATCTTCCGAACTCTATATAAGGAGTTGTTTGTCACTGAAATAATTTATCCTGATATCTATTAGAAAATTAAAATATTGTGTTCTATTTCATTTCTCAACATGGTTTCACAGCAAGGAATTGCATGAAGAAGGGTTTCCTCTACGTTAATTGATCACTTAGGTTTTTGCAGGGAAAATTGTGTATCATTTCTTTATGCAAATTGAAAACCAATTTTCTGAATTGATCACTTGGGTTTTTGCAGGGAAAATTGCGTATCATTTCTTTATGCAAATCGAAAACCAATTTTCTGCACTTTCGCATAGGTTTTTATGATGAAAATCAGGCTTTTGTTGTTGATCAATCGTAGCTGAGAAAGTTAAAAGCCCAACTATTTTATGATGCAAAATGGTGGAGGTATTCCATATGAAAAACTCAACAGAATTTTTAAAGAAAATTGTGGCCCCTGATTTGCTAAAAATCACAATGTCAATTTTTTATAGAAAAATCACAGCCAAGGAAAAATAAATCACGAGTTCTATCAAAATCAAAAGTTTTTTTTAGCATAGATATTCATCTATTTTTTAGTTTTCTACAACCCACAACTAGGGTTTTGAGATTAGCACATATGTAACCCACAATATGCAGCTAGGTTTTTACCATACACACATAGAATTTCTGTATGTCTGCACTTTCCAACGGCTAGGGCACATAAAATTGTGGCAAGCAAATGTTTTTGAGCAATCAACTATCGTTTTTCTGATGTTTATCCAGGTTTTGCAATTGTTTTTTTACTAAATTAAGGGTTTCTACTCAAAACAGCGGCTAGGGTTTGCAAGTTTTCTTGAGCTATTTTTTGAGGCTAGTTTTGTTTTGAATTTGTGACTGGGGTTTCTGTAATGATCTAAAATGATATCAAATCATAGTCAATAAAATGCAAAGGAGGAATGAAGAGAAAAGGAATGAGACTAGAACAGTCTCACCCATTTCTCTCCTCCATGGCTCACTTCTATTGAACCTCCTCTACTTGCTGCAATATGGTGGATGCCCTCAGCCTTTGTGTGAGCAAAATAAGTTTATGACATGACCTAGTAAGTGTTGAAGGATTTAATCTAAAATGCAAGAGAATAAATCTACATGCAAAGTAAATAAGTCTGCAAAAGACAATGTTAGATGATAAAATATGAAAATGCAAGATTATCTAAAAATGCAAGAGATGAAATATGTGAAAATGACAAGAGATAATAATGGATAGCCAGTGATAGATATGAGACAAAATTGACATTTTATAGAAAATGCAATTTTGTATGGACGGGTGAGATTAAAGACTGATAAATGACCTAGAATCTATGGACAAGATTCAATATGACAACCCACAATTAGGGTTAGGGCAACATTAGGTCAAATTCGAAATGAATGGACAAGATTGATTTTAAGAAAAATCAAATCAAGGGTTGACAATGCATGTGACAAGGCACACAAACCGAAATTGTTGGGGAATCAAATAATAATTTAAAATTATTTAATTCAAGAGGGGTTGTTGACTTTTTAAATTAAAAAACTATTTTAATTCAAAAAGGGTGGGGTCATGTGACAGTAAATAATTTAAATTAAATTATTTACATAAGAAGGGATTTTTAAAGAGGGACTTATTTTAAATAAATAAGATTTATTTAAAATGAGCACAATAAAAGAGGAGAAATTAAATAATAAAATTATTTAATTTAGGTGGTGGGACTTATTTTAAATAAATAAGATTTTATTTAAAATGAGGAGAATGTGAAGATGGCCATAATTAAATAAATAAAAGAATTTATTTAATTACAAGAGGACTTTAAATTAGAGACATATTAAATAAATAAAGTTATTTATTTAATAATCAAGAAGACATAATGGACAAGGATAATTAAATAAATTAGGAAATTTATTTAATTATAGAAAGACATTAGACAATTAGTGACGTAATTAAATAAATAAATAAAATTTATTTATTTAATAATCATGAAGAATAAAAAAGATATGAATTAATTAAATAATCATGAATTATTTAATTAATAGTCGAATGTGGACCAAGGACATAATTAAAATGTTTTAATTATGCTAGGAAGAAAGAGATTAGAAATAGAGCTTGCAAGCCTAGCTCATTTTTATGTGTCTACAGTTTCCAAACCAGCAACTAGGGTTTTTGCCAATGTTCAGATAGGACATGGATTTCAAGGCAGCTTGTTGGAAGTATGCGCTAGGGTTTTAGAGTAGGTTAAAAATGTTTCTATTTGATTGGGCCACACTGGGCCTATGGCAAAAGGAGGCCACAATATTTTCCTTGGGTCTTGACAATGCAGGGAAGACCACTTTGTTGCATATGGTATAAAGTGCAGAATTAATCTACACAACATAACAAGGCTAATGAAGTCAGATTGAATGAAAGAAGGAAATGCATACATCTAAGGAGTCTTACTTTTGCAATGAGGCAGTAGCATCACTGACTCTAATAATTGCATTCAATGTCCTCTACTTGATATAGACAAAGATAGACCAAACTCAAAATTTGGACAGCGATGCACTTTGTCTATTAGTATCATCAAGTAAAATGTATTGATGTACTTCTTAAAGCTAATGTCAACACACTTTGTCGCCAAGTTAAAGATCCTCTAGATGCATTGCCAAGAGTGCCTAGAAAGATTACTATGCAAAGATGAATGATGAATTGCACGAAGCCCACACTTTGACGACAAGAAGGAATCCAATATAGATAATGCTCAAAATGGACAATTGTCCAATTAGCTTGGGAATATGTGGATCTTGGGAGTCATACCCTTATAAGGGTTATGAGACAACTTGATTGAGCTTTGTGAGTGTAGCTCAACATGGATGGTTGTCCCATAGTTCCAGAGATCAATGATTCGATAATTTGGGGAGGTGATAATTCAATAACTCGAGAATTCAGCTCAAGAGCTACACATTTACAAGGGTTTGAGGTAGCTTAATGGAATTCTACCTAGTGTATGGTCTGTTTCCAAAGTAAATCTTTTGAAGAATGGCAAATTCATGGTTCAAGGTGTTTTTAGCTTGATATGCTTATAATAATTTGCTTTGGTTTTCAATTCGGCAAGCCTCAAGAGGGGCTATTAGAATAATATTAAATGATTATTAGAAGATAAGACTTACTTTTGTAATAAAGTTGCCTTAATGACTCAAGTGAGTTTACTATTTTTAGTTTCATCCTTCGAACTCTATATAAGCAGGTGTTCATCATTGTAATAATTTGTCCTAATATCTCTTAGAATATTAAAAATATTATGTTCTTTCTCGTTTCTAAACAATAAATATTATCAAAAAAAACCAATTCCCATTCATAGTAGCAGGGTGACTTCATTAGGAAGGCAACCTACAATTTTTTAATGCTCATGTTCTGCATATTGCATTGATCTTTTACTTGAGGATGTAGGCAAATACAGATGGGTGTAAACAATAGTTGAATAGGAAACAAACATCACCAAATACATCTGCAACAACACTTTTGTGCTTAACATGATGAGAGAGCACAACAAAGTTAAGAATCTTGTTTCATTGAGAATCACACAATTGGCCACCAAATTCATCACATTGAATAGTGAAACTGAAGACCATTTTTTATTATCATCTATGCATTTGCAAAAGCATAAACAAGATCCTCAAAGTAATTTTAAACTAGACTTATATGTACAATATACATACACACATACAAAAAAAAGAAAACTTTAAAGATAGCGGTCTGCGCTGCAAGCGGAAAAACCCAGAATTCGGGACCAAAAAAATCCAAAAAACTCCTTTCGTGCCCTAGCCCTATGAAATGTGAAACTCACATTAAATCCGGAACACAAGATTCTAGCGACACTGGCTCTCAAGATTATCTGCAACCAATCGACCTGACTAAGGAATTGGAAGAGGATATTGATGCACTAACGAAGTTAGGAATCATCTATTGATTTATCAGTGCAAGATACGACAGGAAATCTATTACAAAATGGATTGAAGACGCATGAAAAACCCCACAAATCACAAAATTTCTTCCAAGGGGATTTTTTATCGTGATTTTTGCCACAAAGGAGGAACGCAAAAAAATATTGCAAGGTGGAGTATGGGCGATGGACTCTAAAACCTTTGTACATCCAAAAATGGCATTGAAATTTCAATCCTTTCATTACAAAACCTTACGAAAAGCTGATTTGGATTTGGCTCAATAATCTTCCTATGGAGTGTTGGACAGAGGAGGCTCTAGAGAAAATTGGAAGGTCATTAGGTTCTTTGTTGGACATTGATGTGGATACTGCGAATGGGGACTCATTCATATATGCGAGGCTAAATATTGCAGCCATTAGGAAAATTCCTGAGAAGATCAAGTTAAGAGTTCATGGCACCGACTGGATCCAGACAATTGAAACAGAAGAAGAATTTTTTTACTGCCTTCAGTGTGGCAGAAGGAGTCACGCCACAAAGGATTGCAAAGTACTGCAGAAAAAGAAAAAGGTTTGGATTCCTAAGCCCCAAGGCTCGGGGAAAATTGCAGACGGATGGAGAATTAGGGCAAGATGGGGTTTCAACAAAGAAGAAATTATTCTAAGATAGGAAAATGAAACTCCCAAGGCAGATAGAAATAAAGACCAGTTTATCCCAAGGGAGGAAACAGTGTCGAAAGATGGGTATCCGATCGATTGCAGAGTGGAGGACACTGTAGAGGAACAACCAAAAGAAGATTGGGAAACATAGGAGGAAGATGGTGAGGATGGTTTGGGGATTACAGATACCAGATGCATCAACCAAATAGCTTTAGACATACTAGAAAGAGGCAAAAGTAGCAGAGGTCGAAAGACCAACAAGCAGAAGAGGGAAGTTGAGGCAGCTGAAAAAGGTTTCATAAGTGTGGCAAACTTCTTTAAAATGAAAAGTACCAAGGGAGCACAACCAAAGGAAGATTGAGAAACGGAGGAGGAAGATGGTGAGGATGGTTTGGGGATTATAGATACCAGATGCATCAGCCAAACAACTTTAGACATACTAGGAAGAGGCAAAAGTAGTAGAGGCCGAAAGACCAATAAGCAGAAGAGGGAAGTTGAGGCAGCTGAAAAAGGTTTCATAAGTGTGGCAGACTTCTTTAAAATGAAAAGTATTGTTGTGACCTTTTTCACACATCACCCCATCCAAGATGGGGACCCCCTAATTTTTGCTCCATTCTGGTCTTTTGGCTTTGGTTCTCTCTATCTCTGATCTTTTGTCCTTCCGAGGATGTCCCGTCTTTGACCTAGATTGAAATGATTGCCAAGTCTACGAAATTTAGGGTTTCCATCCTTTAGGATTGTTTCAGGTCAAATTGGGTTATCAAGGTGAAATCTAAGTGCAGCATTGCAATCAGGAAGCTCAAGGCAGGATCCCACTCAAATCCTACTGAAATTCAACAACTTACTATTTTTAGTAAGTACCTAATCTGAGGTCTTTTCCTCAGGATTTCGGGATTCTAATTACTCCAGCACATTCAGGCAGCTTCAGGGCATCCACACGTGAAATTTGAACAGATTTTGACAACTGGCTATTTTTAGCAATTCAGCCTTTGGAGGCTATTTTCAAGGCTTAAACATACAATTCTCCGATGCATGATTGGAGAATGGATCTGGGTTTTTTAAGACCTTCGCAACAGTGTAACATGCAAACCGAGTTGAGGACTTTCAAAGTATAGCCTTCAGAGGCTATTTTTAGGGTTTGCATGCAAAAATTTTCAATGCATGTCCAGGTATTCCATGTGGGTTTTGCGAGAGCTTCGCAATCGTATGACATGCGAACGGAATGAGTCAATTTTAAGGGACTTACTATTTTTAGCCAGTGCCGGAACGTTGACCAATTTTCTGGGTTTTTCTGGGTTTTTTGAGATCCCATGGGCACTGTGACATGCAAACTCATCCGACATCCAATGGACCACTTTCTGGACACTTACTATAAATAGCAGCTTTAGCCCAACGGTTACCTAGCACTTCATTCCAGCGAGCAGAGTAACAAACAGTAGAAATCAAGGCAATCAAGAGCAGTCGGGAGCGCAGGCAAGTCAGATTAGGGTTCCCATGCTATGTCTAAAAACAGATGAAGCAAAATGCAGAGATGTCAAAGCGAAGCACGCCACCGGGATCAGCATCCTTCAGGCTACCTACTGGCAAATTTTGAGCACGATATGAATACTTACTATTTTTAGTAAGTCATCTCATGGCTATAAATAGCAAGTACTATGCCTAAGGCAGGTCTGAACAGGTCTCTCACAGCATCAAAAGCAACTGGAACAAATTTCAAAGCAAACAGAGATATAGAAATTGATCAATTTTAGGGTTTGCTAAAAATAGCAAATGGCTAAAAATAGTATGTACTGTGCCAGATAAGGTGTGAACAGGATAGCAAAACCAAGCGGAAGCACAACCGCGCCAGCTCCAACTCAGAGCGAGATGAGATGCAATGAAGCCCTAATTTCTCCGAGTTTACTAAAAATAGAAAGCCAAGGCATGGCTAGGGCGTTGGAAACTTATAAGCAACAACTGGCATGCAGACATGTCATATGCGCCCAGGAGGAATAAAAGATACAAAAATCTCCAAGTGTGGGATTTCCTTGAGCATAGGTGAAATGCGCCTTCAAGAGGCATAGAGATTCTTCTAAGGCATAAAGTTTCCTCCTCGTACCCCTAGATGCGCTCAAGGAAGGTGAAAGGTCACCAAAGACATGGAAATATTCACTAAGGCATTAAAAATTCCTTGAGGCATCCTCAAATGCGCTTGGAAATGGAGGTTGCATAGGCTAAATGCGCCTAAGGAAGGTGAAAAGTCACCATAGGCATGGATTTTTTCCTGCTCACACCCCAAATGCGCCTAGGGCAAGGAAGTTTCCCTCTCACCATAGCAAATGCGCCCAAGGGAGATGAAGAGCCACTTGATAAGGGCGGAATTCCTTCTAACACTAGCATATGCGCCCAAGAATGGAAGTTGCATGGGCTAAATGCGCCCAAGGGAGATGAAGGGTCATTAGATGATGGCGCCTTCCTTTGCAAAGTTGAAATGCGCCCAACATGGAAGTTGCCTAGGCTATATGCGCCTAGGGAAGGTGAAGAGTCACCCAAGGCGTGGGAATTCCTTCTAACACCCACATATGCGCCCTCAAGTTCCTCTTCCCCATAGCATATGTGCCCAAGGTAAAAGGTAAAACGTGAAGATGATTAACGAAATGCGCTTGACTTGAATATTTTCCTCTTCACATGGTAAAATGCGCTCCAAGTTTCCTCATGACATGCTAAGTGCGCCAAGGGGGAAAGAAATACTAAGGGTGGCGTTTTTTTTAAAAAGGCTAAGGGTTGATATTTTTCCTCCTCACCATGTGAAATGCGCCCAAGTGAGTGGGGACTTGAGAAATGAAAATTGCTAAGTGTGATGAGGAGAGTCTAGGCGTGGAATTGCCTAAGGAATGGAATGGAAGCATGACATGCTAAATGCGCCCTTCAGAGGGTAAAATGATAAAATTTAAATTTTAAAATAATTCCTAAGGCATTTTCTAAAGAGAAAAGGAAGAATACGCCTGCAGGTAATGCTAAAGTTTCCAGAGTGAAAAGTCTTCAGAGAGAGAATTCTTTGGAGGGAAAAACAAAGAACAATGCCGAGGCAAAGAAACTTGAAATTGCAGGAGTGGAAGACATCCGGAGGATAAGATTAAAAACCTTAGCCATTTTTATTATTTTTAAATAATGAAAATTAAAAGTACCCCTTCGTCTGGATACACATGAAAACAATGGATTCTGGAAAAAATTTTCTTTTGGGCATTGAACGTTTGCAATTCAGAGGTGATTCAAACTTACTCCACGCCGTGTCCATATTGTTTCGGTGGATATTTTGCCCAGTGACTATTTTAAATAAAATTCCTAAGGCAAATTTGAAGAATGTCTCTAAGGCAAACAAATAAAATGAATGAAGTATTTCGATAGAAGTTGGAACTGGATAATTTTGCCAAGGATAAGACAAGATAAAATGACTTAGCCAAATAGTTTGAAATTGTTCAAGGAAGTGAATAATTTAATATTTTAAAGGAAACAATGCGATGAGGCAAGCTTGTGCAGAGATGATGAATTCATGATTCTAGAAACTTTAGATTCTGATGCCTCAGATGACAAGTGTTACGACTGGAAAAAAGAGGGAAAGTGAATTCAAAAATTTGCTAAGTATAGCCTCTGCAAGAATTCGACCTGGCTATAAGATTTTGAAGTCCTCTTCATTCCTCTCACCAGTTGCTAAGTGCAAAATATTTGCTAAAACTGAAGTACGAATTTGGAGAGGTTGAAGTTGCTGAAGCTACTGAAGTACGAATTTTTGAAGAAGTCTGCAGTTGCTGAGAGGTGCGAATTTCCTAGTTGCCAGTTGCTACAGTTGCTGAGAAGGTACGACTTTGTGAAGAGGTTTCATTCGACTGTTGAGATAAACGAAGCTAAGTCTGGACATTTGTGAAGTGTTGCATTTCGAATTCATAAGCTTGCTGAAAATGCATTTAGGAAAAGCCTTGGAGTTGCTGAAAGTACATTCTAGAGGAGAAGTACGGATTTGAAAAGAAGTTTCATAACTGTTGCAAGTACAGAAATTTCACAAAGACTTCTAAAAACGTTGAAGTGAACAAGACAGTTGAGGTTTGCAGTTGGAAATGGCAAAAAGTGTTGCAGCCTTTTTATTTAAAAATCTGTTGGCACCCTCAACGGTGATTATTTTATTTTATTAAAATCTTGTTGTCTAACTATCTTGCCTTTTTGCAGAATGGCCGAATCAAGCAGAAGAGTTGCCGGCAGGAACAACCACACCGAATCCCGACAAGCAGTGATCAAGAAATTAAGCAAGTCCTTCCTGCCAGAATCAAAATTCTCATCGAAGTTAGGCAAGCTGGCTGACACAAATTTAGGCTCGTTCAACATGGAAGCATTCAAAAGGAGGATAATGAGGACTGGAGGCCATCACCCATCAGTGACTTCGCACAGTATTGTCAGAAGTGGACTGTATCCAGCTGCCAATTTTCTGCCCACTATCTAATGCCCAGAGCTCATCATGGAATGCGCCCACCACTACAATGCAAAACACAGGACAATCACTTCGCCAGATGGCAAGGTATTGGCTAACCTGACACCGGAGGCAATCGGAGAGGCGTTTGGGATTCCAGTGCATGAGAAGATGATCTACAAGACAAAAGAAAGGGCTGAAAGAATGTATTCATCCACAACGGACCGATGTGCTGATTTGATAAACACCAAGTGGATGATCAAGCCCAAACCAACTCGTACAAAATTGCCCAAATAGATAGTCTCAGAAGATTTGAGGCAGGAGTTTGGTGATCTCATTATGATGTTGAGCAGAGTTGGAGGATGCCCCCAAGCGTTCATCTTTGAACCTTGGATGTTTTATTTCATCAACCTGGTACTAGAGGGCAAAGATCACATGGACTGGGCACTATTCATCAGTGACTGCATTCATGAGCAGCTCCATGGGGTGAGGAGAACGAAAATGTTTTATATGAGCTCTTACCTTGTCTATATGCTGGCTCGCATGACAAAGTATAGAGGGATCTCGTACAAGGAACCAATTGGATGTGGCTCCCATCAGTTTAAAATACATGAGGCTTGTCCACAGTTGCATCTGACAAGCACAACTAATTACAAAAGGGTCAACGACGCCTTCACGATGCATATCACGAGGACCTTGCAGCAAAGAACCCATCACAGAATATCCAGGGAAGCACAGGAAATGATCGAGAAATTCGGATGTTGGTTTATCCAATTTCCAAAGTTCACGTACATAAGGCTGCAAGGATTCTCTTCGTACCCTTATAGATTGCCTCGGTATCCCACAAACAGGATAGTGATGATGGAAGTATCTAGGCAACTGATTGCCTATGATAAGATTCAGAAGAAGAAGAAGAAAGGTGGACTTGGATTCCCAATTACCATGGGGAATTCAAATGAAATCTGCCCATCGCTGCAAGCAGCAAGAGAGGCGGAAGCGGAGCTCCAATTCTTTCACCTTTCCTATCACACCAGCAGGCACTACTACAATCCCCATAGAAACATCAGATGCATATTGACAAAAGAGTTCAAGCACAACGCACAGATCAAAGACTTTTGGGCAAGTGCAGTGGATGAGATCGAGGTTAGGAAAAGGATGTTCTCTCAGATACCGTTGGTGATGGTCAGAGAGTGCGAGATTGTCCCAATACCGGATCAAATTGAGGAAGACATAAACGTAGTACAGGCTGAGTACAAAATAGTGAGAGATATGCCCCTACCACTCCCAGATTGGTCGGAGCCAGAGATCACTGACTTGGATACACTTTGTATCCCAGTCTTGACATTTACGCGGAGTTGGATAGAGAGGCATGTCAGCCGACTCAAGGGAAGGTCAATTCCCCTCACATACAATTTGATGGGAGACAACAGATTACCGGCAACTAATCAGAGGAGACGGAGTAATCCAACCCTAGAGCCTAGAAGAAAGGAGTCAATTCGACCTAAGCCTGTGGTAGTTGAGGAGTCCTTGCATACGCCATCTCGGGCACATTCTCCAAGCTTACAGGAGGTGTCATTGTTTGTTGATCAGAGGGAGAGATTGGATGTAGAGCGGACAGTGCAAGTGGCAAGTCAGCCACCTCGCAGAGAATCAGTGGGCCAGAGCATCAACATGCCCCGAAAAGATAATCAGCAAGATAATCAGCAAGAAAATCAGCAAGAGACAGATGAGGGGACGACTACTGATACTCAGTTTTAGAAGGAGATTGAGGTAGCTCTCGAGGATGATGCTACCTCCGATCAAGATGCCCAGAGCTCAGGAGACACCGAGCCCATTGATAATGATGAGCCTCGCCAAAGCGAAGGCAAAAATGAAGTTCACGAGGTAGAGGCCGAGGTAGAACAGCCTTTTATTATATCAGACACACGACAGGAGGTACCAGAATGGCTAAGGGATAGAATGAGGCGTGATCCTGTGGATGAGACCGATCCCGCAGCTGAGATGGAGGAATTATTACAGAGGACCAACGCACCTTCAGCAAAGAAAAAGGCTAGGAAGTTCTCCAAAATATCCACAAATGAGGATGGGTCTCGAACTTTACATATGGCAGTGCCTCGGGTAGAGTGTGATCAGGCTGAGGCCGTTCCCGAAAATTATGTTGTTACAACTATAGAACTTGGCTGCCCTACTGGAGCACAAGTAGTAGAGGAGTGCAATAATTCCTATCAAGCACTCAAGGATAGATTGTCCTATATTGAGGGCAAATACAAGAAATTGAAGGTAGAGCACAAGACACTGATTGGATACGTGCAGCACTTGTCCCGTCCTTATGGGCAAGAGAATCCGGCAATTGAGCTTCAAGCTAAATTTTCCAAGGAGTCAATCAGTGGGTTAGAGGATTTGAAGAGAATGGCACAGCAGGCAGACAAATGGGTTGCCAGCGTCCGTGCAGAAACAAGGAAGTTTATGGAGGATCTTGCACATGCCTATCGGCAA